>JADRCD010229927.1:0-29589 GCA_019843815.1 Montemys delectorum | reverse complement strand
TCACAAAAGATCACACATGGTATGCATTCTCTGATAAGTGGTTATTAGCCCAGAAGTTTGGAATACAGGAAGAACGACCCACAAACCACCAGAAACTTAAGAAGAAGGAAGACCAAAAGGTGGACATTTCATTCCTTCTTAAAAAGGGGAATCAGCAGGGTCTTCTACAAACAAACTCAATGTTTTCCAGGACAGGTACATGGCATGTGTATTTTGTAGTCATTTTGCCTTTCCTAACCATGGGAATGTACCCAAACCAGGGCTGCCATTCTCTCTCTCTCTCTCTCTCTCTCTCTCTCTCTCTCTCTCTCTCTCTCTCTCTCTCTCTCTCTCTCTGTGTGTGTGTGTGTGTGTGTGTGTGTGTCACCAATACAGTTTTTGTCTGTTATGCTCTCACCCCAACTTTTCTATAAGCACTGAGGTTTTTCCTTGCGAGATTTAAAATAGCATCGTGCTTTTCAGGAATATGCACCCTGTTATAGCAGAACTAATTGCAATCATCTTAATAGACACAGAAAAAGCATTGGACAAAATTCAGCACCAATTCAAGACAAGAAACTCTCAGCAAAGGCGGAATACAGATGGTGCCTGACTTACTATGTTTCAACTTATAAATTCTTGACTTCAGGATGGTGTGAAAGTGACATGGATTCAGTGGAAACTGTACTTTGAATTTTGAATTTTAATCCTTTCCCAGGCTAGGGACATGCTGTGACACTCTCTAGTGATGCTAGGTAGGAATGGCAAGTTCCCAGTCGGCAGGTGGTCTCGGGATAAACAACTGATGCTCTGCAGTGCACTGCCTGCTAATCCAGGGGGTTTGCTAGGTTAATCTATGCCTCATTTCCCTCCTGCACATTATACACTACCATGAGTGGTGCTGGAGGCAGCCCCCTCACAAATGGAGGGAAGAGCCATATCTGTGAAAGGGAACATCCTGGACCAGATTAACAATGCCTATAAAGAAACAACTCTTCATGTTGTATTTAGCTACAGAATATTGAATGCCTCTCTTAAGATGGGAAAGAGGCAAAAGTGTCTGACGACTAGCTCCATTAAAATAGTAATAGCTGTCCCCTCAGTACAGTAAGGCAAAATGCACACACACACACATGTGCACACCTACATAAGCACATCTGCATACACTTATGCATGCATGCATAAATAAATGATATATAGATAATATGACAATCTATGAAGAAAGTCTAAATAATTTATCAAAATCAAAATTAATAAATGAATTTAGTGATGTAATCAAAATAAAATGCTGTAATAATTTTTAATAATAAAATATATATCAAACACTTAGAAAAGGTTTGAAACCCTTTTAAATAAGTGTTAGGCATGGCAGCATCTACTTTAATCCCAACTCAGAGGAATTTGAGGGAGAAGGATCATGAGTTCAAGGTCAATATAAACTACATAATGAGTTCTAGACCAGCCTGGGCTACACAGTGAGACCTTATCTTAAAAACAAACAAGTGTGTTGTAATATATCAAATTTCTGCAGGCTGGAGATATGGCCCAGTTTGAAGAGTGCTTTCCTAGGATTCATGAGGTTTGATCTCTCCATCGCATAATGACAGATATGGTGGTGCACACCTGTGAAGCCAGCAATCAGCAGCTGAAGCCAGGGGGCTCAGAAGTTCAAGTTCTCCTCAGCTGCACAGCAAGTTTAAACCCAGCCCAGGCTGCATAAGATCCTGTCTCAAACATATATATATATATATATATATATATATATATATACACACATACATACATATATAGATATATATATACACACACATACACACACATATATATTACATATACATCCTATACACATATGCATATATATCATACACATACATATATATGTAATGATTTATATATACATATATGTTTAAGGATATATGCATAAGTGTATATATAAGAATATATTTACATATATGTATATATCTTATATATCTTTTTGTGTAATAGTGTAATCAAAATAGTATGTAGCGATAAATGAATAATAGAATACTAAGAGAGGAAGTGAAAGTTACTACTGAGATAAGGTAGGAAAATGACACTGAGCTATGCTGCATAGAAGGATGGAACACCCAATAATATTAGTATTTACTTTGTCTCAAATTAATCTGTAGATTTAATAGCTTGGGCAAAACTCCTTAAGAGTTTTGATAAGCTGAGACTAAATGTATGTGGAAATGCACATGTGTAGAAATAAGATGGATGGTAAAGCCAAAGGAGAGAGACCTGAGCTCCTCGTTTTAAAGAGGGCTGAAAAGTCAAGCAATGAGGAGACTTTGGTACTCATGTCACATGGAAGAAAACAGATGAACTGAGCAAAATGGAGAGCTCAGGGTGGAAATAGGTTCCTTTGTTGGATGGAATTTTGACAAGACTTCCAAGATAGTCAAGGGAGAAAGAAGCCTATATGGTAAACCATGATAAAACAACCACATATCTATATGAACAGTATAGATGTACTCTCTGATATCTTGCTATACACAGAACTAAACAGAAGAAAATTAATAAGAAAATCCTATAATGTTTATTAGATAAAATATAACAAACCCTAACAGGAAAGACTGAAAAAAATGGACTTAAGTAAATTTCAAATTTATACTTGTCAATAAAAATAGTTTTTTAAAAAAATAGACAAGGTAAAGCAAGTGAAAATATTTAAGAACTTTATCTGAAGAATGGGACTGAAGGTGTAGCCTAGCAATAGAAAGCTACTAGTGATAAGCTGGGGGTATGGCTCGGTTGTAGAGCCCCTGCCTAGAATCCCCCAGTGAGGGGTTGGGGGTGTGGCTCAGTGGAAGATCCCTTGCTCAGCATCAGAAAGACTGTGCATTCATCCTAATACTAAAAATAATAAACACACATACACAGATATACACTGTGTATGAAGAAGGTATGTATGTATAAATACATAAAGAATTTGTACAGCTTAAATATGAGAAAACAAGCAACTCCAATAGATTAAAGATCTACCAAACAAAAGATATTTTGAGGTCAAGAGCATGAATATATATCCAACACCATTTAAATAAATACATTTTAAATAAATGCCCTACCACCCCCCAATTTAACACAGCTGTAAGAAGGTAAAGCCAACAAGAATGACAATACCTAAGTGTTGGCAAAGGCATGGAGCAACTAGAGCTCATATAATACCAGTGGCCTCTTTGGGCTAGAAATCAAGCTACAGAGTGTTTGACTAAGACAAACCCGGCATATTTTAATACACACACACACACACACACACACACACACACACGCACACACAAACTATATTTAAGTGCTCACAGTAGCTTTATTCAGAGTGTTCTCAAACTGGAACCTACAAAGGCATCCAAAATGGGGAAACAGAGCAACTATTTGGTTGTCCATCCAGAGTGGAATAATACTCTTCAATAAATAAAAACCAACTTACTAAATACACACCAATCTCTCTTAAAAGCTGTGGAAAAGAACTCACTCTGTGATTTTACTTGTCTGACAAAAAGATGGTGACCGAGATGCTCCTGATTGGTCAGGTCCTTTTAAAGGGTGAAATGGGGGCATATAGAGGCTCTTTGCAGATGATGGACATGTTTTCAGTCTTGACTATGTAGCTAGATTCCTAGCTGTGTATGTTTTTAAAATTTAACAAATCAGGCTGTTTATCTTGCCTGTGAATTATACCTCAATAAAGATGATTCTTTTTTTTTTCTTTCTAAAAAGTATCCTGTGCACTGGGAGTCTTGCAACTAGGAAGGGGACTCCAGCCAAAGACCTTCTAAAACATCTGTCTGAACAGATGTTTTTTGTGACGGGTACTGGGGCTCAGAGTGTTAAGGAAAACTCCTTGGGCAGACAGGGCAGGTTGTAGCCGGCTTCAGGCGGTGAAATGAATGCTGGGTTTTTCCAGATGAGCTGGGTTTGATCTTGGCTCTTCTTTTCAACTTGACATGCGTGTTGGCAAGCTCCTTGGCTTTCTTGAGCCTTGCATTTCGTCTCCATGCCTGTATAATGGGTGTTGAATTCTCTCTCTACCCAACTCACACAGACTGTCCTGCCAATCATTTGAGTTGAGGCGGGGGATAGGAAAAAAAGAAAAAAAGAAAAAAAAAAAAAAAAAAAAAAAAAAAAAAAAAAAAAAAAAAAAAAACCACGAAAAAAACAAAAAAACATAAAAAAAAACCTCTGAGAATTTCAAAGTACTCTGCGCATGTGTAAAGAGGAACGTGGAGGCCAGCGTCCATCGAAGACAGTAAAATGAGTTCTACTTCTCAGAGACCACATACACTTGTAAAATTACTGTTCACAGTGAACAGGAAGAAAGAAGGGAATCTCCATCCTTCCCACTGGATATTTTGCTACCTTGGGCGGGGGGAGATTCACTGGGTCTATTTAGATTTGAGGATGTTGCCTGAAACCCTCTGGACTAAAGAGAACCAAGTTCCCCCGATGGAAACCCTTCTGGGCCAAACTAGATGAAGTCGTTATCCTCCAGAAAGGTGATAACAGTTCAGCTCGCACTAATCCACTGCTAATCCCTTCAAGGGTCTGGAGAGACATCAGGGAATAAAAGGCCACCACCACTTACCCTCTGCATCTTATGAGTGGATTTGTCAAACTCCTCTGGCCAATGTGTCTGTCTGCCGGTCCAGATGTGACAGGCCCAGTGCGAAGGAGAAAGAATCTCCTCTTAGCATATTTGGGAGCAGGAAACTCTCATGGCCTCTCGCTTAGGACTTGAATTTGGAATAAAAAAATTCACTACTAATGCCCTTGGGCAGCCATGCCTACAAATTGCTAACAGATATTCAGCCCATGCGGTGCTTGCCTATAAAGCTAAGGTCTAAGCATACAGGCCAAGAAGAGGCACACCTGGCTTGTACCCCAGGAAACCCTGGCGCTGGAGGTTCTGCAGTCCCCTGATCTCTAAGGAGATGTATTGCCCACTTCTCTGCTACAGACTCCTCTGAGCCTCCTTGTTACTTTTCTGGGGTTTGTTTCCTGTAATCTAACTGAGACAGAGAGCATCCAGAGATTTAAAGAGTGATGCCAAGTGCCAAGGACAATATGTGGCCTTTCTTAAGCCATTCAGGAAAAAAAAAATCAGACTCCATTTTTTTTTTCCTAAACATATATATATCAGGCGACTTTCCTGGGCACACTATGGACACGGATCTCGAAAAATGTTTAACTGATGGCAGTGTTTTTCCAGGTTGTTCTTGCTAGGGAGGCACAGCCAAGGTCACTGCAGAGGGAGCTTGTGCGTGGGAAACATGGTCTCCACCATGAGGCACGAAAGCCTTCGCTCTGCCCAGAATAAGATTCTCACACAGACAAGTGGTAATAACGTCCAGGTATGGTTTGTTCCCCCTCAAAACCACGCCGAAGCTCTGTCTCCAGAGTAAGAGTGCTGGGGTGTTCTATAAGCTTCTGGAGGCACGCGGGGTTGTGAGGGGGTCAGCCTCCAGGAAGGAGTCAATGTAGCTCTCTCAGGCATGCATTTGTTCTCAGGAGAGGAGATTGCCTCTGTCCTGAAGCCTGCATACATCGGTTGTCCTCTTGATCTTTCTGCTGCCCCGCGGGAAACACTTCTCTCCTTCCCAGAAGTTGAGCAAACATCATTTTCTTGGACCTGAAGAACTGTACGCTGAACAGTCTTTAGGGGTGGGTGGGTGAGATTGAAACAGGGTCTCAACCTGTAGCCCTGGCTGTGATGGAATTAATAGAGGTCCTTTATCCTCTGCTTTCTGAGTGATGGGCTTAAAGCCATCACGTCCTGCAAAAGAGACTTGTTTTTCTCTATGAATGACCCAATGTCAGGTAATTTTTTATAGCACCAGAAAACAGACTAAGATACTATAGCCACTGGCACCAATGGGTCTTCCTTCTGGTTCCATGTACATGACTTGTGCAGCACGAAGGGTGACGAAAAGAACCCAGGTGTCTGAAATCAGGGAGACTCTTCACTCAAGTATGCTTTGAAATGTACCTTGGAATCTTCCAGAATAGTCTTTTACATTTCAATCCCCAAAGTCTAAGCTTATGGAGGAGACTTTCCCGGTGTCCAGCTGCTTGGTGGCAGCTGATGAGTGAGGGATAGGTAGGCCACGTTCTTGAGCCGCTTTTCGCAGGACAGGCAGTGGTCATCAGTCTGCTCAGCATCAACATAAAGTGACCAGACCTCTGCCCACTGTGATCTCACAGTAGGTATCACAAACACACTGCTACCTTGTCCAGGTCCCACGGCCTCTGCCCATTGACTGCCCCTGCTCCGCTCCAACGCAGCACCCACAATTCACCATCTGCAGTTATGTTCAGTAACTACAAATTGAACATTATCTCAATTAACAAGGTACCTCCAGGGCGTCTCCCAGCCGACTATTCCGGCCCAATTGTCCGCACCGTCATCAGGCCCTAATCAACTAATGATGGCTGAAAATGAGGGAGGCCCATCCCAATAAATTCGCAGGAAAGCCATTTTTCTCTTTTAATGCCCCTCTCCCTCCTCTTCTTTCTTCCCACGGCACAATGCAGTAAATTAATGTCACCGTGGTTATTACACTACGGCTGCTATGCAAGTATTCAAGAGACGGCCCTGGAATATTTTACTCCAGCATTTATTTGTCCATAAAATAAAATGGGATTTATGGTGTGACTCTCCAGTTTGAGGGTTGCATGGACGGCAGCTGGGGCACATCCTTATCTCCTCCACAGGTAAAGATATAGCGACACTTCTTCAGAACAGGAGCGTGGTGAGCAAAGGGGTCCTGAGACAGGAGGGGGTGCTTCCCCCTTAGGATTCACTGAGGTACCTGTTGGAGAGGACTTCAGTCTAAAAAGCAGGGTGACTTTGAGAGGAGAGATTCTATAAGAAAGGCTGCAGCCCAGTGGCCCTCTCCTCACATTGAAGGCTTACTGTAATTTCTGCAGCAGGCATGGGAGCTGTTGTCTGGCCTTCCTCACTACAGCAGACCCCTGCGATGGGTTAATTTTGGTCGATTCTTTTTGTCTCTTGTGATCTGTTCTCAGTACCTGGGCAGTCACATCAGGGAGAGGGAGGCTGAGCGAACGAACAAGACCCAGCAGTAGTTTGTTAAAATATGCCGCCTGCGAGAAACTCTTCCCGGGAAGGCAGAAAGGCTCCACCTTGGAGAACGCGATGGGAAATTATAATTCATTGATTTGGAAAGCCAATCATTTCGTATTTTGACTGCTGGCTTAGGAATATTCATATTTTACACCGCATTTAAATTTTCCTGTGCCATTAAAATCCCCGAGCTCTATAATTAGGCCTCTCCTGATAGTTACGGATGAGGTCTGTCTTCCAGGGAGAGTAACCAGGAGCCACTGGGAAGCCTGGGGATGCAGGAGGGCATCCTCTAGGTGGTGGGCATTGCCCACATCCCTGCCTCCCCTTGCAGGTAGCTCTCTTTAAGTGCCCACTCTCCTTGGGGACCGAGAACAGAGTCTCCTAAGAAGACTGGAGCCACCGCCTGCAGCCCTCTTGCCTGTTCTCGGCTTGGCTCCTGTTTACCCACTCCAACACAAATTTGCATTCTGAAAGCTGAATCCTGGACGCTGATGATATTTATGAAATAAAATCCTGCCGGTTGCAGCATCTAAAACAGATGTGGCTCGCCGCAGCGCTGTGTGTGTACAAAGCTGCTTTGCCCAGAAAGAAAGAAATAAATGGGAGATTTCTCCAGAGGTAAATATTGTTTTAGGAAATGAAATATAACACAGAGTGGTTCCAGTACTGTCCTTGTAAGCCATGTCCTATGGCTGACGAGATGTCTCCCATCTGGGCCCACAGGGTCCCACACACCCTATTCCTTATTTTGAAAAAATGTGCTCCCCTAAACCTAAAGTCACTGAGCCTTGGGGTCCCGGCCACATCTCACTAGTCAGGTTTCTGCTGACAGTGACCAAAATATTGGGTAATGAAGATGGAAAGCCAATAAAGAAGGGGGGGCATTAAGAATTGCTTAGAATGGATTCTGTATGCAATTACTTCCGTTTTTGCTAACTATTGTGTAAACAACACTTTTAACAAGGCAATTGGAATCTTGAAGACAATTCTGCTTAGTGATATAGCTTCAATTTATTATATGAGAATAACCGAAAACTTTGCTTCTGCTGCGTTGCAGTCAATTTCCAAGGCACGCACATTTCGAATGCGTGATTAATCATGAGTGCAGGGATTGTCAATAAACACCCGAAGTCTCAGGCTGAGGCAGCCTGCTCATTCAGTGTGGTCATCCTAATCCACCACAGTGGGGCAGGCATAGGCATCAGCTCCGCCTCTCCAGGGTCCACACATGAGATCAGTTTTTCTCTCTGGGATTTCATCCAACACATTCCCAGAAGCACCAAACTCTATCCCAGCCCAGGAGTGGCCTCCAGTAGCACCACCACGAATGGCGTCGCTGACGATCCCCAGCCATCAGATCATGGAGGGACTCAGGGGTAGATTCTCACCATGGAAGGAAAGGAAAGACTTATCTTAAATTTGGGCACTTCAAACAAAATCAAGACAGATGAAAGAAAAGAAAGGTATCAGTTGGTCAATTTGAAAAAATATGCTTTATTTTTGGTTTTTGTTTTTTTTTTTGTTGTTGTTGTTCTAGTTTGGCTTATTTGAGTGGTTGGTGGGGTTTTGGTAGCGGTCTTGTTTACTTTTGAGACAAGGTCTACACATAGCCTAGACTGGCCTCACCTTCCTCCTGCCTCACCCTGCAAGCACTGAGACGACCGGACTCTGCTGGCAGGCCTATGCAACTCCGGTTTAATCTTAAAACTAGGACGTTTGGGTAACAGAAAAGATGGCTTGGTGGTTACGAGCACTTCCTACTCCTGCAGAGGATACCAGCTCATGTGGGATTCCAGTGCCCACATGGCAGCCCTCCACTGCTGTAACTGAGATTCCTGGGGGTCCTATGACCTGTCTTCAGAAGGCACCAGGTGCACTTGGGGTACACAGCACTGATACACATAACATATAGATAAATACGTCTTAAAGGTATCGAAACATTTTTGGAGCTGAGACTGGTGGCCTGCTACTTGGCATTCAGGAGGTTGACACAAGACCGTCACTGAGAGTCCAAGGCCATCTGAGCCTACAGAGTTAGTTCTTATTTCAGATAAGCAAACCATTAACCTTTCTTTATCATATGCAGTTGTATCAGGCATGGGCCTCATCTTTCTTCCTGTTTGTATCTGGTGTGTGTGTGTGTGTGTGTGTGTGTGTGTGTGTGTGCTCTTTCTTTCTCCAGTATCCTTTCGCAAGGATAGGTAGGTGCTCTACCACAGAGCCACACCCCACCCTGTTGGCTCCTGATTAAACATAATTTATTATGCACAGTTCCTTGAATTTTTTTCTTCATTTTATGTTTACGTGTGTTTTGCCTCCATGTGTGTCTGCTCCAGTACATACAGCGCTCACACAGGCCAGAAGAGGGCATCAGATTCCCTGGAACTGGGGTTGCAGAGGGTTGTGAGGGGCCATGTGTGCTGGGAATGGAGCCCAGATCTTCTGGAAGAGCAGCCTGTGCTATTAGCCACTAAGCCACCTCTCCAGACCTCTTGGTTCATGGTAGGAACATGTATGCTTTAAAGTATGCCCAGAATGGGCAGTTTATTAAAAAAAAATCTATATTCATACATATATGCATGTGTTATCTTTGTCATGTACACTATTTGTATATATAGCATATATATTCTAAATATATGGTGCATTATATTGCTTATGTATACAATTTGTATATAAATATAGTATATATATTCTATATCTAATTTATATACATTGTAAGTGTATGTTGTGTTCTAAATACATGTGTTTGTAATACATACATTCACACACACACACACACACACACACACACACACACACACTCACACACACATTGTTTCTGGGTATTAATCCCTGGAGCTAAGTCTCCCTAATAATGGCGAGCAAGGATGAACGACGACATTGGAAAGTCACGCGTGTCCTCCAGACAGCAGAGTAGCTGTAGAAAAAGGAAAACTAAAATGAAAAGCAGGTGTTTCTGCCTGGTGTCTGCGAGGACCCTTAATGTGTTTTCTTTACCTGCTAATTAGTTGAGTCTTTTGCTGAGGGGCTCAAGCCATTTGTCACTCGGGGTACACAGTTCGCTTTGAAATGAACCCTTATTGCAGAAAGGAAACATTCTTTCCCTCTCCCACACCCAGACTGGGACAGCACAGTCTCTGTCAAGACCCTGGCAGTGCTTGCACACACCCACACCAACCCCCAACCCAGATACACACACACACACACACACACACACACACACACACAGCTTGGATGAGGGCATCTTGCAAAAGGATTGGATTGCATAAACATCAGAAAGGCACTCGATGCCAAACACCTTTCTGAGAGGGAGAAAAGAAAATAATGAAAATAATCAGGTGAGTTCACTTCATTCTTCCTGCAACCTAAAAATAAACGCAAGGGGCTTCTCCCAGCTTCAGGGAACGCGTATGGATTTCTTGCTGACATTCGATTCTCTGAACTGAATGTCACACTTGCTGAGAACAGTTAAAAAAAAATAATAACGCCAGACTGTTATCATTATTAGAGGGCAAGAAGAATGAAATACCGTGATTATCATTAGGAAACCCTGTAAAACATATTTGTACATTATCTTGGGGCAAATACACATGTCATCTCTTGTCAATTGTTAGGCAAAGAATGCGGTAATGTGTTGTTCCCAATCAGCCCTCCCCACAGCTTTGCACAAGACGGAAATGAAGTGTGAGGTGTGTAGCAATGGCAGAATGCGCTAGCACTGAGCATGGGGACACTCCGAAACTGGTGACAGGAGAGCCAGTCAGGATAGGCGCAGAAACATCGGAATAAAGAAGTCTGGGTCTTGGGTGGCCACTTGGAAAGCTGGACTGAGCCAGGGTATGGGCCAGAGCTAGTGAACTGACAGGGAGGTTCTTGTAAGTGTGCTTGGATGCGGAGTCTTCTTCAGGAGGCCACCAGGTTCCAGGGAAGAGACTGGTGGGTACGCCTCCTCTGAGGACCTGTGTGTGGGTGTCACAAAGAAGCTTCGGGGCAGAGGAAAGCCTTGAACAATGCCTGGAGAGAGGAGGATTGTCACATCCCCCCTGTGCACTCTCATTTTCTGTGTCTGCAAGTTACACCCTCTTTGTTTCCCTATATTGTGCTTCAGCCTCCAAATCCTTTTGAGAACACCATGAAAACAGAAAACCATAGGGGTGCGCAGACCGCTTCATGTCAGGGAGGCAGGCCTTCAATATCTCACTTCACGTCCCTCCTTTCAGCCCTCAAGTTCTACCAATCCCAAACTCAGAGCCTTTGCTCACCTCAGGTGTGATGGCACCCACCTAGGATCTCAGCACCTAGCAAAGTGCCGTTTCAGAAGAATTGAAAGTGGTAATATAATGTGATTTAATTTAATATCTTTGGTTGATGTGAAACGGGTCTCTTAACTGTAAGCTTCCAGGGTTCCCTGATTCCTGGGAGTATCCAATCAGCTCTCTGCTATGAGGCGAATGTCACTCAACAGCCTTTGAGGAATATCTAAGAACAGATGGAGCTCTCGAGGTTCAGGGTCTCAGCCAAAGCCCCCAGGTATGTTCTTCCTGTTTCCAGGGCTTCCTGTTTCCAGGGCTCCTCTGGAGACAGATGGTCCAGAGGGGGTTTGAAACACAGAAACATTGATCCACACTGCTACAAAGAAAAGATATCTCCCTTAAGATCCAGAGAGCATACTGTGGAAAAAATAGCTGCCTCTAGTCCAGACCTCTTGGCCACTGAAGCTCTGAGCATACTACCTACACGTAGCACCTTTTCCTCCAACTCCAAATTCAGAGGCCTTGGAGGTCTAAGGCTGCACAAAGGAGTCAAGGCTGGTCTGGAAAACCTTCATGACACCTTCTCTCAAAATACAAATAAAATGAGGGCTGGGGGCGGGGCTGAGCAGCACAGTATATGCCTAGAATCCCCCAGTGAGGGGCTGGAGCATGGTTCTGTAGTGCAGCACCTGCCTAGAACCCACCAGGGAGGGGCTGAGAGCTCAGCTCAGTGAAACAGAGTTTGCCTAGCCCTGGACTAGCCTGAGTTTCAGTTGCAAGCAACACACAGACACAGACACACACACACACACACACACACACACACACACACAACCATACACACACAATGCACATGCTCACATACTTGTGTGCATACATGCGCAGGCACACGTACATGCACAAGCCACAGGCTACCTGCACTAACATTTGAGAAGTCCCATTCTCTCACCTGCTTCGCCTTCCTTCCCAGGACACAAGAGCTGAGTTTCGTCTTAGTAATTGGCTCATCTCAGATCTTTTAGATTTTTGTTGTTGTTGTTGTTGTTCTGGTTTTAGCTTTAATTTTTCAAATTGACATTATTTCATTTTCTAAGCAGTGACAAGCAGGCAGGTAGATAGGATATGAGAAGGTGGCCTCAAGATAGATGTCTAGAGATTGTCTGTCCAAGAGACTCTGTCTTTCCAGAACCATAACCCACATACTCATCTGCATCTGCAACCGCATCTGAATACACATACACGTACACATACTGTACAGACCCCATAGCCTCCACCCACCCCTACTTTTCCTAATAACCTCCTGGTGCTCCCCATGGTTCCCAATTTTCAGGGCTCTGCATGGACCCCATTGACCCCAATGGTGTGCACATCCCGCACTGACTCCTCACAGGCCACCCGGCTCCCTACACCTCCTCTTCTTCACACTATACTAGTTCAACAAGAGGAAGCTACTGTCTTTCTGGGAGGACTCCCTTTTCTCTCCCAGTATCAGGGAGCACCTCATTCTCTCCTTGCACTTCTGATAGCCTCTCCCAGACATGCTGATTGGTTCAGGGTGGGCTGCTAAGTCATGAAAACTGTGAGGACATTAGCTTTAGGTGTCATTTGTATATACAATTCAGTATATTAGCTATGAGGGCCTAGATTCAGTCCAACTCAGGACTGCCCTGGGCTGGTCAGAGAGAGAAATGGATGGAGTATTTGACCAGCCCGGGTATCACTTAAAAGTCACTTTCTTGTCAACATGCTGCTGTTTATCAGGAAGTCATGGAGTTACAGGAAGACGTAGTGGGCCAAGCTGGGGAAGAGCCCCTCTAACATGCTCCACAGTAAGTTACTAAATGAAGGGGCACTGGCTCAGCATCAGGAAAGAAAGACCTATCAGCAGCAGAACATCACCTGTCATGGTTACTGCCCTACAAACTGGGAAGGAGGGGAAACCATCACCCAGGAAGAGTTTAGGGATCCAAACTGCCCTCTTCTGAGAGTCTCTGCCTCTTCAACTCACATCTACCCAACTTGAACTTGAGGCTCTGGTCCACCACCCTCACCATCTTGGGCCACACCCAAGAACCACTGATATTCTGTTTTACTTAATATCTTTATTTAATTTATATTCATCCTTTTTTACTTAAATAGATTTAATTTTTAAAAGAAGCTTTATATCATTACCATGAAAAAAACCTAATAGCACTTACCATAAATATAAAATAACCATTAAAAAAAAGCTTATAATGGAAACAAAACCATGTAATTAAATTCCAGCTCAATATAAAGGCTTGGTGAAGGCTGAGCCTGCTCACTCCATTAAAAGGGGAGGCGTCCAAGTGTGCTGGAGCCCGTGCGAGCCTTCCTGCCTGACCCTGAAGGACTGAGAGCACCCAGGGAGTCCCCACTGAGAGCAAGATGCATGTGCTCCCACCCATCTGGCGAGACAACACTAAACGCCAAAGGCTCCCACAATAGTCCTGAATGTTTTAGGGGTGCTGGACCCAAACTAGTAACAATGATGACGCTACTGTTTGCTTGCATAGACATCACCATGTAGGTGGCAGGTGGTCAGAGCAGGGCTGTACCTCCATGGTGGTGTATTCTCTGGAATCCAACAGTACAGAGCTGGGAGTGTGGCTCCTTGGTAGAGCAGCAGCCTAGAATCTGGCAATGAGGAGTGAGGGAGGTAGCACTTGCCTAGAACCTACCAGAGAGGGTCTGGCAATGTGGCTCAGAGATAAAGTACCTCTTTAGAAATGCAGAGGTCCTGGGATTCTTCACCAGAACCATAGAACAAAACTAAATCACAGATTTAGGATTGTGCAATAGAAAGCAGAGAACCTAGAAGCCTGGATTTGAACCACCACTTTGCCATGGAACTATGGGAAAGCCACCCTCCTTTCCCTACATGAGTTTCCAGGGGGTGTAGATGACTCCCATGCTCCCCTCAGAACATGCATCTGCCCATTCTTTATAAGCCCTATTCATGAGAGCCATGTTTAAAAAAGTATCACTTACTGTCGTGTCATACGAAGCATGTGCGGCCAGAAAGAGCCACCCAGGACCACCACATATGTAGAGCCTCTTCCTCAAACTAGAGAAATGTGACACTTGACCATCACATAACAAAGCAAAGAGAAGAAGAAAAATGAATCTAAAGGAACCCCTAAACCACACGGGAACCAGAAGCTTCTTGGTGTCAAAATAAAAGTCCAAGCCAAGTAAAAGAAATAACTGAAAGCCAAGGACTCCCATCCTCCTTAGAGCCCGTTTCAAGCCAGGAAGCGTGTGTGTATGTCAGATCATCAGAATTCACATGAGAAAACACAGCCCTCACCCTTACTGAGAGTGCGATTAATACAAGCAGTTAGAGAAAGGCTTAAAAACCGAAGCCATACATTATCCTCCCACCCTACCCCTCGCACGTATAGATTTTATTTGACCTATTGCTTTTAAAATAGAATACCTTCCCAGGCACGCCTTCCATGGTAACACTGAGAGACAAAAGAGGAAAGATGCAGATCAATTCTACATTACATGTATGTTGCCGCATTTGGCAAAATCAAACAAGATCTTTTCATCTCCGTCCTGGAAGGAACAAAAACAGTGTAATATTATGAAACCTCACAGAGTTTTATTTCCCGGCGTCTTTTGTGTCCAGCCTTTTAAATTCAAGTTTTTCTGCCTTTTTTACTGACAAGCCCACAATTTTCAGAAAAGAAAGCTAGCATTAATTAAGACAGTGCCAGATGTAATTTTCTTGGGAAGTAAATTTCTCCACAACTAAAGGTTACGGAGACCTTTTCACTGTCAAAATTTACTACAGCCTGTGAATGTTAATGTTTCTAATGAAGACATGTTCTCTGTCCCTGAACTTAAAAGTACCCAGAGAAGAAGGCAGAGAGAGAGAGAGAGGAAAAAAAAACTAGATTTGACGAATGTATCCACAGTGTGCATTAATGTAGGGAACCCTCAGCTGCTGGTGCATGTTGTAATTACAGTGTTTGGATTGCCTCGTTTTCTAAACAAGGACTATGGCCACAGATTGGCAATTTTACAAGAACAGTGTGATTGTAGTAGGCACCTTATGCTACAAATGAGCCCTGACTATCATAAGCATTTACCCCACTGGTTTAAGGATGTACACCTTTAATCCCAGCCATCAGGAAGGAAGCTGGCCAACACGTGCCACACACCACATCTCACGTCCTATATCTCCCAAGATTGGAGAATCCTGGGCTTCTGACTCCATTCCTGTCTCTCATACTCAGAAGGCAGCCGGGCCATTGGGAGATACTAAGACAACCTGTTTGTGTCCTTGATTTTGGTTGAATTTTGAAGATCCAGGGAGCAGGAGAACCAGTATCTTCTGCCCAGATGCATAGAAAATACTGCTCTGTTGAAAGAGAAATGGGATCTTTCACCAGTGCCCTGGGGCATTATGATGCTGTTGCATAGTGTCCCTAGAATGAGAGGTTAGCAGGTCTCAGTCTCACACCGACTTCTTGATATTTTCTCTTCGGTAGAATTAGGAGAAGTAATGTGGCCCGACTCAGGATAAAAAGATGCTCATGTCAGAAATCAATATAGAAGTTCTTCAAAATCTATATGGAATTTCTTTAAAATTATGTGTCAAGATATATGCCTAAAGGAATGTAAGTCAATACAGAGATACCTGGATATCCATGTCTAATACCTCACAAGAGCCCAGACATAATGAGGCTAAATGTCCATCAGCGGTCAGTGGAAGGACAAATGAAGAAAGTGTGGTACATATGCCCTTATTCAGCCACAGAGGAAGAAACTGTGCCATTTGTGAGGAAATGGTTGGAATCGGAGGTCATTGTGTTAAGTGAAATAAGCCAGACTTTATGAGCTCCTCCCTGTCTCTGCGGGATCTGGGCTGGCTTGCTCTTGTGCTGGTCGTGTGCATGTCTTCAAAACTTCTCTGAGCTCATGTTTGCAGCAGCACTGTCATGTTACAGCCAACTACTCTACCATTGGGACGTACCATCTTTCTGCCCCCTTTCCAAGGAACTTTGACAATTGATGGTTGTTAAGAAGAATGGGGTAACTTTCTTCAGAGATGAGTTCTCTGAGAAGCTGATGATGCTCCAGTGGGTGATCTTATACCCGAGCACAAATATGTAACACTAAAGTGAGCTCAGAGGTTTTTAAAAAGAGAGTACATGAAACTAGGAAAGAGAAAGTGTTAGGGAGGGAAAGGAAGAGAGTTGGGGACAAGAAAGGGGGGGAGTGGCTTGATCCAAACACAGTAGATACATGTATAAAATTCTCAATGAATAATTTTAAAAATAAGCTAGACTGACAAATATCACATGCTTTCTTTCAATTATTGGATATAGATTTTAAAAATAAAGATAAAAATTGGATGGGAGACTGGGAAAAAAAGAAAAGATGGGGTAAAGAAAAGATACTGGTGGGGTGAATATGAATAAAGTATATGATATGATACATGTGTGGAAACCCATCATCTTATACAATGCATATATATGTATGTATATGTGTACATATATATATATATATATATATTCATATACATACATACATACATACATACATACATACATACATACACTACTATCAATAACTGTTTAAAAGATGCTTAATCCATTCTCCAGTGAGTGGTTTTTAGGAACCTCAGCCTAAGAGAAAAAGACCTATAATTTTTCCAAAGATATTTTCCAGATGTAAACTCATCAATGACAAGCCAAGTATTCAGCATGTGCTGACTTAATAAATCATGATACACCCCAAATAGAATATTGCACAAGCAAAAAAAGCTGCCATTCAAAAGAAAATGTTGTTACTATGTGACAGTGAAAAGTAAGACTTCAAACTTTGTGCTTTTGACTTTGTAAAGACAAACATACAGGATGAGAATGTTCCCAGTTGCTAACACAGGATTTGGGATGGGGGTGGGGTATGTGTGTGTGAGGCTTCAGGAGGTGAATTACTTTTCTTTCTTTCTTTTTTTAAATTATGATTCAAGAAGTCATGTATCAACCTTTTCATTGTCACCAAAATCTTAGGATATGTTTAAAAAAAAAAAAACCACCACAAAAATAAAACAAAACAAAGATTTTTATTGTTTGAAAAGTTTACATGTAATTTTTTCTTTTTTGTATTTTATTATTATTTGTCTGTTTGTTTATATTTTCCACTACACCTCATCCATCCTCATACCAAGGCTGGGGGAGGTCACTCAGTAGAAAGAAAAGGATCCCAAGAGCAGGCAAAAGAGTCAGAGATACCTTCACTCCTGTTGCTAGGAGTCGCACAAAAACATCAAGCTAACAACCATAACATATACACAGAGGACCTAGCTCAGACCCATGCAGGCTTCATGATTGCTAGTTCCAGCTCTGTGAACCCCTATGAGCCCCTATGAGTTGTTGTCTGTGGGCTGTGTTCTCCAAGTATCCTCTGCCTCTCTGGCTCCTACAATTCTTCCTCTTCCACGAGGTTCCCTGAGCTCCAAGGGCAGGAACCTAATGGAAATCTCCAATTTGGGCTCTTTCTCTGCCTAATGTTCGGCTGTGGGTCTCTGCATCTGTTCCTATCAGCTGGGCTGGAGAGATGGCTCAGTCATTGAAGGCCAGGCTCTTAATCAAAAAATACATGCAAAATTTAATCTTATCCACTCTCTGTGCCCCACCCAATTCCTCCCTCCATCACTCCCCACCCTTGGCCTGACCTCATGTGCTCTGTTTATAAAGCCACCGAGCCCACTTAGTGCTGCTGTGTGAGGGAGTGTAGGGTCATCCACTAGAGCATGTCGAGCCTGTCAGTGTCTGCATTCCTGAAGAAAAACTCTCCCTCACAAGCAGCCTTGTTTGTTTGATATCATTCTACATGGATGAGTGTTTGCCTGTGTGTACCTGTCTCACTCATGGATAAGATCTAGCCTGGGTCCTCCAGTGTGGAGCAGTATCAAGCAGTAGCTATGCAGGGTCCCTTGTAAGGGGCACCTTTATAGAAACACAGGGGTATCAGTAGGTACTCTTGGGGGAAGTCACCTTGTGGAGGAAGGTCACTAACTGAGCAGAGCTCCCAGTCACTAGGTTTCTGCAGGAGGGTGAGGAGGAAGTAACTCACCTTGTCACAGTATCTCTACACAGCCTGATATCACCTGACAGGCAGAGAGAGCTTGGAGTAAAGACACAGCAGGCAGCCTGCTGTGGACACATGCTACAGCTCACACTCATGAAATACGTGTAGAACGTGTCATGGGAAAGGAAAGCTCCCTTGTATCTGTGGAAAGAGTAGACTCAGAAAGCTGGGAAGACACTTTAGAGTTGCCTCTGGTGCCTAATACACTTGTATCCACAGGCAAACACTGCAAGGATGTTACAGGAACGATGGCCCACTGGTGCTGTATTTAGGTAGAACCCAACCTCCGTGGTACCTTGCCCTTAGCTTCATTTCTTTCCTTCTAGGATGATTCCTTCCATCCAACAGCATCCTCGGGGAGACCCCAGGGGGAGAAAGCACACCAGTGTCCCCATCCACTAGGGTAAGTTCTTCCCCTCTCCTGGATGAACAAAAGGAGACTGGGAGGCTAAGGAGGGTGTCTGCATCATCCAACGGAGTACATGTATGGCTGTGTAAGCCTTTGCCACTGGATCGGGTGATGGATAGGAACAGTTTGTCTTAGTTAGGGTTCCATTGTTGTGAAGAGACATTATGAAGAAGGCAACTCTTACCAACGGCAACATTCAATTGGGGCTGGCTTGCAGTTTCAGAGGTTCAGTCCATTATCATCGTGGCAGGCAGCATGGCAGCGTGCAGGCAGACACAGTGCTGGAGAAAAAGCTGAGAGTTCTACATCCTGATTCAAAGGCAACCAGGAGGAGACTCTCCAAACCCACCCACATTATGACAATCAGGCCACACCTACTCCAAGAAGGCCACACCTCCTAATAGTTCCACTCCCCATGGACCAAGTATATTTGAACTTTCACAAAATTTAAAGGTGGAAACATTTTATTTTGGCTCGTCTACTGTTGGCTGATTCTAGTTTCTGTAGCACGGGGAAGCAGAACATCACAAAAGCAGGACTTGGGAAAGAGGGGTTACACACTTAAGGCAGCCCGGGGGAGCAAAAGACAAAGAGAATGAGGAAGGAAAGAGGAGAGAGAGAAGACAAGGATGCAAATATCTGGGGCATAGCCTAGTGGCTTCAGCTGTCCCCGCATTCCACAATCTACTACTTTCCAGTAATCAAAATATAAACGAATCTATCAATGGATTAAAACACTGACTGGATCTGAGCGCTTATAATCTAAATATCTCTGAGTACATCCTTACAGACACGCCCTGTGGTTTGGCTTCCCTAGTCTCCTGGAGTTGCTTCAACCCAATCATGCTGACAGCCAAGATTAGTGATACCACTACTTTTAATTTTTTTTAAAATTTGTTTTTAGGATGCATATGTGTGTGCCTGCTTCTTTTATGTGTATCACACATGCATGCAGGGCCTATGGAGGCCAGAAGAGGGCACTAGATCTCTTGGAGTTGGAGTTAGGGTACTGAGGTCTGAACCTAGGTCCTCTGTAAGAGCAGCAGGTGCTCTTAACTGCCTAGCTGCCTCTCTAGCCTGCTGTGCCATTTCTTAAGTTAGAGTATAATCTCATTGACTTTTGTTCAACCTGAACCACTCTGAATTTTAGCCTATGTCTCTCTGCCCAGCTTTCCTAAGTCTAGGGTATGCTGCTGCCCAGTAGCTTTTAGCTTTTAATCCCCAATCCTTTGTGAACCATAACAGGATAGGACAAGGCTTGGGGGCAGATATAAGCAGGCAGGATATTATAAAGTCACTTTGCATAAATCACTTTCAACTTGTAGCTACCACATTGTTGATTCATGCTTCCATCCCACCTACTTAGAAGTGACCTCGGCTCCATAAAACGCCGTCTCTATCCTTGGCCAACTCAAAGGGTTTACTGATCTCTTCCCATTTGGCTTGTACAGAGTCGCAAAGGCTGAAAACCATTGGCCCTTTGAGCAGAATAATCTGTCAGGAGGCTTGGTAAGGACTAAGGACTCATTGCAGAAAGTCCTAACAAAACAGGAAAGAAAGGCGCATCCAGCTGCGTGAGCTTCAGGAACTGGGTGGAGCTGGGCTGGCTGCTGAGGTGGGTTCAGAATCATTCTCATTCGAAGTGGGAAAGCAGGGGTCTGTCTGGGGAGCTGAAACAAACCAGGAAGCCAGGTGTGATGATGCACACCTGTAATCTCATACTTGAGAGGTTGAGGCAGGAGGATTGTGAGTCTGAGGCCAGCCTGGGCGGCATAGTGACACCCTATCTCATAAAAAGAAAGAATGAGAGAGGGGGGGGAGAAAGGGAGAGAGAGAAAGGAAGAGAGAGAAAAGGGAGAGAGAGAGAGGAGGGAAGGAAGGGAGGGGAGGGAGGGAAAGGAGAGAAGGAGAGAGGGAGGGAGAGAGGGAGGGAAGGAGAGGAAAGGAATACTGTTCTGTACAGTATCTAAACCTCCTACTAAGCCAGGTACAGCCTGGGTGCAACCAGGCTATGGCCTCTGACTAGAGCAAGCCCGAAATCTCTGTATTTCCCCATTGACATGGCCATAGAGCGAAGGCAAGGCCTGAAACTGAGCCTCTGGCAGCCTGGGTTTCCCACACTGTATCTCAGAGATACAGAGAAGCTCTGGCCACTGGCATTTCTCTTTGGGAGTGTCATCCATGTTCCTGAGAGTGTCCCCTTCAGACCACTGTCCTTGGTCCTCCTTTCTGCCAAACACAGGACCACCTGCTGTTGTGAGGCACCAGCTCATCCTGTAATCCAGGCCTGAAGCCCCCTGCCATTTCCCCAGGCACTCCCCACTGTTTCTGCTCACACAGCCCTGTCCCCAGCAGGATTCTGCTGCCTGCCTGTCTGACAACTGTCAGCCCGAGGTGTGGACACTCTCCCCTTAGTGGCTTCCCCTTTTTCATTAGGTTTGACAATGCGTTTTTCCGAGATTAATAGTGTAGGGGGAGCCAGGATAGGAGGCTTTTAGTGGTGACAAACTGCCAGGCCCAGGTGGCTCTAGATATTTTGTTGCAGCAAGAACAGACCCAGAGCAGAGCCCTGGAGCTGGGGGAGAAGATGGTTGCTGGCTGTCCTGTCCCAGGAGCCTGGATCTAACACAACCGTCCCCTCCTCCTGACCCTGTCCTGTGCACAGAAGGCAGGCAAGCCTGGTCCACAGACACAGGAGCAGAGTTCCTAGAGACCCCAGCCCTTCCAAAACCCTGGGGCTTCTGCAGGAGGTCACGGATAGTCTGCTTCCAAGGAGGTCTCACTAGAGGGAGGCCAGAGGCCAGGAAAGCCCACTTTCCAGGTCAGCTCTCCACACTCACCTGCATCTATTCTCAGTTCTGCTTGCTCCAGTCTGCCTTTCCCCTCCATTGGCCCTACTTGGGATTTCCTATATAACAACCAGGGCTTAGAAACAGACAGGACATAGAACACAGAGCACTGGATCCTACAAATGTCCTTTGCTGTCATCTCTATTGCTACCACCATAGCACCCAGAACAGCATGCTCCATACTGATTTCTCTGGGAAGGAGTGGGAAAGCCTTCGGATACAATGAGGAAGTTCAAAAAAAGGGATACATATTATCCATTCTCAGAAATACTGTGCATGTATCTACATGCCTGAGGCACATACGTTCTCTCAGGAAAGCATACATGTTAACACTTATACTTGTTCGGGTGCTTGTGCATACTCTTGGTATGTATGTTCATAGACACACATAAATGCATTCACAAGCATGTATATAGAATCACGTGTACAGAGACATGTGTGTAAGCGTCCAGGAAAAACAGCACAGGCATGCACACATATCTACGCTTTCCTGACAGTGGCCTCTGGCCCCTCCTCAGGTCCATCTTGAAAGCTCTGGGATGGAGGGATCCTTGGAATCATGGACTCTGTTGGGCCCATGAACAACTTGAGGCCCAGAGGGGTAAAGGGCAGTAAGTCCCCCAAGCCACAGTGTCTCCTATGACATGAGCTAATCTTGAAAGAAGGCTTTTCCCCAGGTAAAACTGACCCAAATTTGTAAGACAGTACTTTTCCTATTTGTATTTTTGGGGTTGGGAGGGCTGCTGTCACCCTTTTGAGAGCCTGCAGTGTAAGATGTATAAGGTGAGGCAGAGCATGCCTGGGTGAGGAAACCAAACATGGGCAGGATAAATGACTTGCTTAAAAGTAGTAAAGGTAGGCCTGACCTCCACGTGCTTGGCTTTCCGGCAGTCACTTGGATCTGTCCTGCTCTCTGTCATCTCTTCTCTCAAACCTGACCTGACTCAGCAGGAGTTCTTTCCAAGCCCCAACCCCATCATTCTGTTGGGTGATAGGGAAGGAAGCCTGGACCTTCTAGTGGAAGTTCCTAGTTGGGTTTCTCTCCCATTTGCTCTGCCTATGTTTGTCAAGTTTGTGGAGAGAGGGTAGCAGATATCTATCAGGGCAGTTTGCTTCAGTGAATCAGTGGATGAGCTCATATATAAGAACTTTCATGTTTCTCTCTCTCTCTCTCTCTCTCTCTCTCTCTCTCTCTCTCTCTCTGTGTGTGTGTGTGTGTGTGTGTGTGTGTGTGTGTATGTTGTGTGTATCTGTTTATGTAGGTATTTAGGCCTGTGTGTCCCAAAGGTCAGAGGTTGATGACAGATGTCTCCCTACATCACCCTCTGACTTATTTTTTTTTTAAGTGGAGTCTCTCATTGAACCTGGACATCATGGATACAACTACACTACTTAGCCAATGAGCTCCAGGGATTGCCTTTCTTCACCCCCTTTCTTAGCACTGAGTTTACAGATGTGTGCCTCCATAGCTGCCTTCTATGTGAAAACTGGGCATCTGAATTCAGCTCCTCATGCTTGCATGGTGGGAGCTTTATGGACTGAATGGTCTCTCTAGCCCTCCACTTGGCCATTTTATGTAGCTTTGTTAACCTCGAACTCATCATCCTCCTGCCTCAGCCTCCTGTGCACAGGCTCTTGCCCCAGCGCCTAGCTGTATTAGTTTACTTTATTGTTTCTCTGACCAACTACCTGGCAGAAACCACTTAAGGGAAGGTTTATTTCAGATCATGGCACAGCATGACAGAGTGACTCTGTCCATGAGACAAGAGATAAGAGGAGCTCACGACAGTAGGAGTGTTTGGTAGAGGCTTGTTCATTTCATGTGGTAGTGAACCAGGAAGCAGAAAGAATGGGCCAGAATAAAGGCTGGAAACAACCTGCAAAATCCTGTCCATGGTGACCCCAACCTACCAGCACTGGCGCATCTCTTATGGGTCTGATGGTTCTTCAAAATAGCATGGTAAACTCATGACAGTGTTCAAACATGAACCAGAGGTGACACCTCAGATCCAAACCATAGTACTAGCACATGGGCATATTTTTAACACTGCATGCCTTTTACAATAAAAGTGAGAAAATGTTATTTGAGACTTGTTTGAAGGTGCTTGGGACGGTAAAGGCACAGATGGGCTTCCCTTCACAGAGTCTCTTACTGGCCAACTGTCAGATCTACCTCAGATACATCTGTCAAAGTGAATTAATCTATAGTAATTCATTACAGAACTGCTAGGTGGTAGGTATGCAGCTGCTCACTGGGAACATCATTCTGCTATAGAAACTGTTGGTTGGAAATGGGTAAAGGGGAGGGGAAGATGTTTAGTAGGTAGAAGTGTGTAGCCAAGCTAGAAGAGCCGAGTTCAATCATTGTAACCCTCATGGTAGAAGGGAGAAAATCATGTCCCATAAGTTGTCCTCTGACTTCCACATGCTAGTTCACACACACATACACACACACACACACACACACACACACACACACATACACACACACAAATGAATAAGTACTTTAAAAGAAAAAAATGTAAAAACCTAAAACTAGCCAACCATGTTCTTAAAGTTTCCCCTGTCTCTAAGATCTTAAAAAACAAAAACAAACAAACAGAAAAACCTAAAGCATCATTTGTCCATCTGAACCATTGATATCTGACACTTAACAGTGACAATCATGGAACCCTCAGTGGTGGTGTAGACCTCTGTGACACTGGGGTGCCCATGACATGCCAGGGGTCAGAGCCAAGCCTGATGACAGGGCATGAGCCCTGTCTCTTACCTCCAGGAAGGCTTCTGGTGACCATGGGTGAGCTCCGAGCTCTCCACAGTGCCCCAGAAGGCAGAGGCCAACCCTGCTGGGAAGTAGAAGAGTAGATTCTAAGAAAGGTTCAGAGTCCAGGACACCTACGAGAGCACCCACTAAATCTTCTAAGAAGAGTTACAGGCAAGTGCCCAGGAGGCCACGTTTACAAGTTACAATAGACTGGGTTCCCTTAAGTCCATGTATTGAACCCACATCTCCAACGTGATGATATTAACTGGAGACATCACTGTATCACAAGGCTGGGGCTCTTACCTATGAGTGGAGTAGGCACCTCAGAAGAGACTCAGGAGACCAGAAGCTTCACATACCAGTCAGGATGTCACAGGAAGATGCCTTCTGCGGATTGGGAGCTAGACCCTTACTAGGCACTAAGCCTGCTAGGCCATTACCTTGGTTGTGAACTGCCTAGCCTCCAAATCTGTGCTTGATAGATTTCTCCTGTTTCAAGCCACCCGGTAGCTCAGAGCTCCAAACAGGCAAGCATGTAAGCCAATGGCCACTTGAGGCCAAGATGGTGCTGAACCCCTTTGTGCTTTGACCAGAGATCCTCGGAAATGTCTGGAATGAGTGAACTGGCTCTGCATGATGATGGTGTCAGGCACTGGGGTCAAAATAGGGGGTCTTTCTTTCTGAGAATCAGGAAGAAAGGTGGGAGTGGAAGTCTGGAGGGCTTGAAAAGCTTCATGATGTCATCTAGAATTTTCTGTTTCTTTCTTTGCTTCTTTCTTTTTGTTTTTGTTTTTTATTATAATTAGAATTTTCTAAAGCCTATCAAATAATGGTAAAAAGAACTCTAGAATATTCTATCTCCTTAGAGATTTCTTCTCCTTCCTTCCTTTTTTTTTTTCTTTTTTTTGCTGGCCTCAGCCTCAACATCTTCTTGCCTCTTCCTCCCATATTCTTGTTTTACAGGGACACATCACTACACTCAGCCATAATATCTCTATGATTTCCACAAATTTCTCAAATTTAGTATAGTATAGTATAGTATAGTATAGTATAGTATAGTATAGTAGAAATTTCCACAAATTTAGAGTATAGTGGCTGAAACTCAGGAAGCATCAGACCTCTAAAGGCTCAGGACTGGTGTGGCCTGTAACACCTGCCAGCCACCCTCTCTGAAGTGAAATGCATTCTATCTGAGCCCTGAATGGCTCATTGTGGCTGCCTTGAAGTCCTTGTACAAGACCAAGTAATATGATGCCTGTGGGTTGTTACAGAGAGGGATAAACACCCCCAAGGATCTAACTAGGTGATGGTGATCTTCTTGTAAGACATCTGGTAGCTCTACCATCCGGTTTTGCTATCCCGTGAGTACGGTCGGTCAACCAGTGTTGTGCTAAAATGGAAAGATGTAGAGAAAAAAGTCCAGCAGTCTACGCCGTGAGTGCTGCAGAAATAGCTCCCACTTTTTTATGGACCAAACGGAGGCCAGTCCTGCCATCCCCTCTGAGTTTTTACTTTATTCCCCACATTGAGTGAGCATCACAGAAAGACACGTACCAGGAAACTGCTCTTTGCCATCGTGAGCCCTGAGTGTGTATGTCCAGACTCGTGGGGAACGAGCCCAAACTGAAGAGGCAGTTCCAGCATTAAAGAGTCAGAGTGCGGTGGCACAGAAATCAATAATGCAGCTCCTCCCCCAGCAAATGAGAGCCGTGCCCCAACACACTGATCTCCCATTAATTCTGGCTGACCAACAAAGCGGAGGCCATTGGCACGCCCAGAAATCCCGACCTCCAGCCCTTGGGGGGCAGAGCCCAACCTCCCCCCAGAGGTTAATGAGGCGGTTGTGTTTCTGGTTAAAGACAGAGCAGACAAGGCCACCGGGTTCATTCAAACGTTTAGAATACAGAGCAGTTCACTGCAGAGGGAAGGCCGGTGGTGAAGGGAGGGGGGGGGGGTGCTGGAGACAGAACCCACAGGACCACAGACCACTCCTGTCGTAGAAGGGAGGGAGCAGAGTCGCTTTTTCTTAAATCCTCTTCAGGAAGCTTCGCCTTGATGCCAGGTCTGGTGGCCAGAGAATTACAAGTTCAAGGTCAGCTTGAGTACAAACTGAGAGAGCCTGTCTCAGACACAAACACCTCTGCAAAGCAATTGGCATCCTCTGTTAGTAAGTGGCCAGGCACACACGTGAGACCTGGTCCCTTGTCAGCTGGGTAACTAGTCAGATATCCTCTACTCCAGAACCACTTTCCAGTAGGGAAGGCCATGTTTCTGCCCCTGACCACTTCATTTTGTATTAATTTACAGCTCATGCTCAGTTGGCTCTGTTGTTGGGGTGCAATGACACTATTAGGGCAACTAATTATATTTAAAAAAATATTGTTCAAGTATTCTACTTATCAGGGCAGGGAGAAGCTTCCAAATTATAAAACGGAGTGATAAAACCAGTTTTGTAAACATTATTGGAATTTTATATAAAAAAATTGATTATGATGGCAGTGGTGGTGATGGTGATAATTGATGATGATGATGATGATGATGATGATGATGATGATGATGATGATATGAACAAGTAGGAGCTGTGTGGCCCTGATTTACCTTCTGCAGTTTTTCTCAGTCTTTCCTGGGCTTGTATCTACCCCTCCCCCACCCCCACCCCACCCCCATCCCACCCCTACCTCAATCCCCACTCCACCCCCATGGCTTATCTGACTGGCTTTCTGTCCCCATCATATCCTGTGACTTATTTTTACAATGGCAGTGAGCACCAATCTCAGAGGCCTTGTCTACATGGCAAATGCACCCACTGTGCCTGCTGCTCCCCAGGGTGGCTCAGGTTTGCAGGGGAGGAAGGGCTGTGAGGAACAATGGTCACTTGGGTCAATCCTGAAATCAAGGTGGAGGACCATGAGTGCACCAGCGTTTCCTAATCTAAGAACACACATGCTCCAGCTCTGCTTCACACATGCACAGCTAACAGGAAATGTGGGGCCATGGGAATTATATGATTGTGGCCTATGGAATGCATTACCGTAGTCTTTCACTCCGAGCCTAACTGTGCTTGCTCCGGTGACCTGCAAAGCATTGGTAAACAACTTGAACTGTTTATGCTGTCTCATGATGTCACTGTCACGGCCCTGCCCTGTTGTTTCAGGGGACAACATGAGGCAGAACACCATGGTGGCTGCAACGTGTGACAAAGACCACTCATGGAATGGAAAATGGGACGCAGTAAGAAATGCAGGAGAGAGCAGCAAGACACCCACAGGACCTGCCCCCAGTGGCCTACACCCTCCAGCAGCTTTCCAAAGTCCCCTTAAAAATAGCCCCACAGACGGAGGACCAATCACTCAAAGCACAAGGCAACAGGCAGGAGGGCATTGCGGGTTTGAACTGTCTACCACATGGCCTCCTCTGTGGGGCATGGCTGGCAGTAAGCAATGATGGTCATTGCTATGTACTGGAGAAACACGAAAGCCTCCAGGTAACTACCAGAGATTCTTTTTTAAAAATCTTTGGATTTATTTTTTATTTGGATTATGAGTATCTGAGTGTCTATGGGTGACCATATGCAGGTGAGTGCAGACACCTTCCAAGACCAGAACAGGGCATCAGATCACCTGAAGCTGAAGCTACAGGCTTATGAGCCTCCCAAAGTAGGCGCTGGAATCAAATTTCGGCCTTTTGCAAGAGCAATATGTGCCCTTAATCAGTGAGCCATCTTTTAAATTCCCTACTTAGGAATATTTAGACAAAGTGTGTGTGTGTGTGTGTGTGTGTGTGTGTGTGTGTGTGTGTGTGTGTTTCATGGTTCTATGTCCATACAGTGTGTGTGTGTGTGTGTGCTTTGTGCCTGCAGAAGGCAGAATAAGGTGCCACATCTCCTGGAACTGGAGGTACAGACAGTTGTGAGCTGCTACACGAGTGCTGGGAATGGGACCTGGGTCTGCTGAAGAGCACCCAGTGCTCTTAACCTCTGTGCCCTACTTAGGATTCTTACAGAAATATCCTTGCGTTCTCTCAGCCGCACACCCTGTAACATTCATTAGGCTGCTGCTGGGTACCAAAGGACATGCCAGCTACTGATGAAGACAGGGCATCATGGGAGCTACATCTGTCCATGGGGAGTTTGTTTTGAATGGAGGCTGTGGTAACTGAACAGAAGACGTTCAGCACACAGAGGGTTAACAGGCAGCAGCAGGTCTGAGGAGGCCTAAGGTCAGCCAGGCCCCTTGGAGTAAAACAAGGAGAACAAGGAAATGTCATGGGTGAAAGGAACATATCTCTATGCCTGTGTGCCAGGGAAGGCAGGCTGCTCGGTCAGGAAATCCCAAGAGGAACACATAGTAGCATTTGTCAAGTCTCTGTTCTATGGGGATGTGGGTAGAAGGTAGGTTTGCTTGTATGACAGAGCCCTGACCCTGGGCTGCCATGCTTTGGCTGTGGGACATGCAAGAACTAGACAAAGAAGGATTTGCAGGAGCTGTCCAAAGGAACAGGGCTGCAATCCAGTAATGGGATTTCACACTGTGGGTTGGTCAGCTTTACACTGCCATGACCTAATCTCTGAGGAAAGAGGGCTTGGGACAAAAAGTTTATGTGGTTCATGCTTTCGCTTTTATGAAGTTCAGTCTTTTGAGGATGACCCTCTTATGTCCAGGCTCCTTGCAAGACAGAAATGTGGCAGAAGGATAAAGGGTAGGGAAGGTGCGAGCCTCATAGCATGCAGAAAAAAGAAAAGAAAGAAACAAGAGTTAAGAAGTCTGAGGCAAGACCTCCATTAAAGGCCCCTTCCCCACTGACCTAATTCTTCCAAGGAGACCACTACCTCCCCATTTCTACCACCTTCCTATAACACCATGAAGATGTGGATACACCCATGAATGATTCCACTGTTGACATCTGAACCTGTATGGTTCACCCATTTCTTAATAATTTGATCTAGTAGGCGAGGACCAGGCCTTCTACAGAAGAGTCTTCAGACAGGCATTTCACAGGCATTCCAAACAGTGAATTGTGAGAGCTCGAGTCTGGAGGACACCGGCCTTCAGTTCCATGCCAGGTTGCCTTCACCATGGAAGCGCAGCTATGCCTCTCAATTTTCC
>JADRCD010229926.1:0-26179 GCA_019843815.1 Montemys delectorum | reverse complement strand
TCCAGCACCATCTCAGTCTTAAAGGGACTGAATATTGTTTCTGATAAACATAACTTTAAAAGTATAAATAAAAAACGGCAAACCTAAAATGTGTCAACCCAAAGTATTCAGGGCAAAGTAGCACTGTCCATGGAGAAGCATGTTATTCTCTTAGGAATATGTCTCCAGGGTCAGACCAGTCTGAGTCCTTTTTTCCGTGGCTGTGATGAAAGTCAGCTGTACCACTAACGACCTCCTCTGGGAGCTGGCAATGAAAAAGGGGATTGCTGTAACTGAATTCCCCACCCCACCCTTATGTCACTGCCCTTGGTGAAACTGGCTGTCTGGGAAGACAAAAGTGAACAGAGATTTCAATATCAAGTTTAAAACACTGCCAAAACCCACTTTATTTAATGTAGACAGTGAGTTTCCAGCCACGGCTTCCATCTCCTCTCCAGCGTTGCAGTCCCCTTGGCTCATGAATAATCTTTCCTGTGGATAACTGCCAGTTACTTGATTATTATAGTTTTCTTTCAAACTTTGAACTTGAATTATTTTCTGCTGGCTGAAAATCTTTCAGAAATATCCTCAAATAAAATTTAGCTCTTATGTTTTCATCTTTTCGTCTCTTATGTAAAACTCAAGAATAAAAGCCTGGTTTAACACTAAGTTAATCTTGAAAGATCAAATCATGTCGTATATTCTCTTGGCCGAGGAGATGAATGGCTGCTGAAGGGGAAGTGACTGATCTTTGATACTGTCTGTTTTTCAAACCCCCACCTCTGAGACTTTAAATATGTTTTTTTTATTTTTGTCCTTCAGGAATTTACATTTAGTATCTTCTCATGCTTATTTCAATTGATGTAGACCCCACTTTTGCTTTCTAGTAGATTTTCTTAGGATTAGTAATGATAGTTCATCTTCTGAGTAGAAGATAACACATGTGACTGTCTATCATTTAACATGACTCTAGTTAGACAAAATGAAATGAACATTAATAATTTTTAATCCCATGTTACAAAAACCACGATAAGAATGTGGCAGGAGTGACAAGTGGTTCAAGCACTCAACATAATTACCCAATCAGCTGATACCACACTAATGTTCTTAAATTTCCAACCTCTATGAGAAACTATAAAAGCACATTAAGGATTCCTTAACCTCCACCCCCTGAAATTTGCTGCATTATGAATTTCAGTTTTTAAACTCTAATGAGGAAAGTACTTGCTTGCTATGAATCTCATAATGAGTTCCTAAATTATAAATTTCTTACATGTTTACATAATATTGATCCACAGTTGTGAAAATGTCCAACCAATAAAGACAGGAATACAAATGTATTATACTCAATGAGTAAAAATATTGAAATAATCATAGTCAACCTTTAAAGACAAGCAATAACCCACCACTCTGTGTGTCATATCTTATGACACATAGTAAATTCAATTCCCATATAACATGACAGGTACTGTATGAAGTCTCAAGTGAAGTCAAAACTAGATAGTACATTCTGGCACAATAAGCATGATGTCTGGAAAAAAAATGAGAAGATAATATATTTCCCTCTATAATATTTTAATACTGCAGTTGTTGATGGTGGCAACTAGGTGGGGAGGACCAGCACGGTTTTCTTTTGATTGATACTTTTTAAGTGTTTCAATAACATACACACTTTTCAACATAAATCACTCAGTTTTTTACACCATTAGAGAAATTTGAAAATTTGAACAGCATGATTTACTTGGAAAAAATCTAAAGTAAAATTCTATAGTTCTCAATAGACTATAAAGGCATTAAACTAGTAAAGACAGTGTTATATTTGTCAAGATTAGCATACAAAGAAATTCTTAGCAAATTGAATTTGCTTGAGAAGCCATTTCTTTTCTTTGGAAGGTAGCAGGATATTCTATATTTATAAAAATTGAGCACTTTTTTTTTGTCAAAAATATAAAGCAACAAAAATTGTTGGCTCCTAACTTTTTAAAATAATTAAAAGATTTTAAATAATGTCAATGGAGTAGCCATTCTAATATTGAATAAAATTGACTTTCACACTAAAGTGATCAAAAAAGATAAGGAGGGACACTTCATACTCAAAGGTATAATCTATCAAGTTGAACTCTCAATTCTGAACTTCTATGCTCCAAATACAAGGGGACCTACATTCATAAAAGAAACTTTACTAAAGCTCAAAGCACACATTGCACTGCACACAATAATAGTGGGAGATTTCAACACCCCACTCTCTGCAATGGACAGATCTTGGAAATAGAAACTAAACAAAGACACAGTGAGACTAACAGAAGTTATGAAACAGATGGATTTAACAGATATCTATAGAACTTCTTATCCTAAAACAAAAGGATATACCTTCTTCTCAGTACCTCATGGTACCTTCTCCAAAATTGATCATATAATTGGTCACAAATCAGGCCTCAACAGATAAAAGAAGATTGAAACAATTCCTTGCATCTTATAAGATCACCATGGACTAAAGCTGCTCCTCAATAACAACATAAACAATAGAATGCCCACATATACGTGGAAGCTTAACAACACTCTACTCAATGATAACTTGGTCAAGGAAGAAATAAAAAAAGAAATTAAAGACTTTCTAGAGTTTAATGAAAATGAAGCCACATCATACCCAAACTTATGGGACACAATGAAAGCAGTCCTAAGAGGAAAACTCATAGCTTTAAGTGCCTCCAAAAAGAAACTGGAGAGAGCATATACCAGCAATTTGACAACAAAGCTAAAACCTCTAGAACAAAAAGAAGCAAATTCACCAAAGAGGAGTCGAAGGCAGGAAATAATGAAACTCAGGGCCAAAATCAACCAAATAGAAACAAAAAGAACTATACAAAGAATAAACCAAACCAGGAGCTGATTCTTTGAGAAAATCAACAAAATCGATAAACCCTTAGCCAGACTAACTAGAGGGCACAGAGACAGTATCCTATTTAACAAGATCAGAAATGAAAAGGGAGACATAACAACAGAAACTGAGGAAAAGCAAAAAGTCATGAGATCCTATGGAGCAGAGACTGAAGGAAGGACAAGACAGAGACTGCTCCACCTGGGAATCCTTCCCATATTTCATCATCAAATCTAGATACTATTGTGGATACCAGCAAGTGCTGGCTGACAGGAGCCTGATATAGCTGTCTCCTGAGAGGCTCTGGCAGTACCCAACTAATACAAAAGTAGAGGCTCACAACCATCCTTTGGACTAAGTACAGGGTCCCCAATGAAGGAGCTACAGAAAGGACCCAAGGAGCTGAAGGGTTTGCAGCCTCTTAGGATAAACAACAATACTAACTAGTACTTTCAGAGATCCCAGGGACTAAACCGCCAACCAAAAGTACACATGGTGGGACTCATGGCTCCAGCAGCATATGTATATAGCAGAGGATGGCCAAGTCGGTCATCAATGGGAGGAGAGGTGCTTGGCCCTGTGAAGGTTCAATGCCCCAGTGTAGGGGAATGCCAGGGCCAGTAAGCAGGAGAGGATAGGGTGGCGAGCAAGGGGAGGGGGAAGGGAACAGGGGTTTGTTTTTGGCTTTGTTTTTAATTTTTTCTTTTTCTTTTTTGGAGGGGAAACTGGGAAAGGAGATATCGTATGGTATGTAAATAAAGAAAATATCTAATAAAGAACAATGTCAAAAGTTGTCATATTGTTTCCTGTTTTATTAGCTCTTAAACTTCAATATAAGGGAGCATGTTATCTGTGCAAGTATTTGGAGAATACTATGATTGTTGCATAAAATTGACTTTCTACATACTTATTCATGATATACAGAAGTTCAAGGTCACATTTGCATTGATTTATAACTTGTGGGAAAATACAGACAGTATTTGTATTGATGGCAATGGAGAGTCTATACCAGTTTTCAATCATTTCTATAACAAATGTGCACTGATTATTTTATGATTCCAAAGATCAAAAGTCTCTTATGGGTCACAGGCTGAAATACAGATGTCAAAGAGCTGTGCCTCACTCAGGATCATCTAGGATAAGCTGTGACTTCCTTGTATTCAGCAGTTTGATCTAACCATGTGCTTCTGGGTGTCTGAAGCACAGTCCAAGGCAGGTTCTATGCCCAGGAGTAGCTGCTCAACATAAAATGGACTTTGTGTTTTATTTGTGGGATTGTTTCAATTTTTATAGGTATTTGTCTTATTGATTTTTCACTTGTTTTTATTTGTTTGCTTTTGAGAAAATAAACAAATAAATATGAAAAAAAAAAACCCATGAATTTGGCTGGCGAAGGAGGAGGGCAAATCTAGGAGGAGGTAGGGGAGAAGAAATCCATGATCAAATATTTTATAGGGAAAGTAAGAGGAAATGAAAATAAGCCACACAAAGTATTTAAAAGTGTTGTGTTATTTCACATGTTGATTATAAAACAGTCAAATTGTTAACGTGCGGTACAGGGGATAGAGACTATAAAGGAGCAGAGCTTGACCTATAGATAGAAAAGAGCAATTTGGTCCTAGAGACAAGGTCAAGGGTATTGTTTTAAACATAGTAATAATAGAGAACAAGATCTAAAAAATTATAAAGAGGGTATACTTTAAATGTTCCTACCCCAAAAATATTACATGTAATTAGAAATGTTAATTAGGTGACTTAATCTCTAAATATTGAATACATATATCAAAACAATTTTATACTCCAAAATTATAAGTAGTAAATATTTGTTTTTAACTAAATTTAAATTAAAAATATATTCCACTACCATAAGAATAAATGTATCCATATTCAACAGAAATAAATCCAAATAGTGGGTCTCTATTACAGTATAATACATTCAGACATTTAATACTAATTTTATAAGTATGTAAGCAGTGTTATGAAACTTTGTAATTATGTGAACATCTATTTTTATAATAGATAAGTTGTAATAATACTTATTTAGTAATGCTTGGTTGCACGGATATGTCATTTCTTCTATTCAGGTTAAGTATTTGCTTCACATGTGCAAGGAGTAAGGTTCAATCCTTAGTAACACACATGTACACAAACAAAACTCAAAGAAACCACTGATTTAAAATGTATATGTTGCTGGGCAGTGGTGGCGCACACCTTTAATCCCAGCACTTGGGAGGCAGAGGCAGACAGATTTCTGAGTTTGAGGCCAGCCTGGTCTACAGAGTGAGTTCCAGGACAGCCAGGGCTACACAGAGAAACCCTGTCTCGAAAAACCAAATAAATAAATAAATAAATAAACAAATAAATAAATAATGTATATGTTTACCTGCTGTTTTAGTGAAGTGAGTTAATTCATTGATCTAAGATTTGTACGTTTGGGTCAAAAGCAATAATTTACATGTTTATGCATGTTTATAGGGAATGTTAGGGAATTTTCTTAATTTCTTAATAATGTTGAAATCATTGGTGTAAGAAAGAAATCAGCTTAAGAAAGATTAAGATAAAGCCACAGAAATACTCACTTCTATAATGCTGCCTAAGGGAAAGGAAATCCAATTTTAACTTGATTATTACATATTCATAATTTATCTTTTCTCTGTTTCTATAATAGACTTTTTAAATAATAGGAGAAAAATCTCTACCAAAATAAATAATTATTAGTTACAATTACCCATATTAAGAAATTGCTTTGGTTTTCAGAAAATAATGGAAAGTTATTTTTTAAATTTTATTTAATCATATTTTTTACACACTCAGCACACTCAGAAATTCCATAAGAACACTAAACTGAAAACTGTAACATACATACAGAGAGCATGATGCAAACTTGTATGGAAGCCCTCTGCTTGCTGCTTCAGTCTGTGTGAGTTCATGAGTGTGGCTCAGTTGATTCCCAAGGGCCTTTTTTTCTAGTATCCTAATCCTCAATCCCCTCTGACTCTTACACTTTTTTTGCCTTCTCTTCCATGGGTTTTCCTGAGCTCTGAGGGGAGGGATTTGATAAAGACATTCTACCTAGTGCTGTTTGCTCCAAAATATCTTTCTCTCTCTCTTTTCTCTGGCTGTGGATCTCTGCATTTGTTCCCATCTGCTGCTGCTGGAGGAAACTTTTCTGATGATAGCTGAAATAAGTTACAGATCTGTGAGTATAGCAGAATATCACTAGGAGTTACATTACCACTGCTTTTTTTTTTTTTTTTTTTTTGAACAGCAGTATTTGGTTTTCCCAAGGTCTTTGGGGTATATTGAGAGCTTTTTCTGCAGTGAAATGGACTGTGAGAATGTGAGATTGAAAACTTAGTTCAGAATGACTTTGTAAACCTAGATTAAAAATTCTAGAGACTGATGAAAAGTTTCCTGTTATAATACAACCTCTGGTTCACAAGAAGACATATTTACAACAATACTCAACTCAGGGTACATATCATTTCTTCTAAGAAGGTGAATGCTAGAGATACACTACCTGTACTAGGTTAAGGACCTAAAGAATGACCTGGCCTGATTTCAGTCATATAGATAGCATAGAATTGTTTTGGGCTATTACCCATCTCTGGTCCTGGTTGTAGGAGCTTAGGAGAGCTTATACAGACAATGTAAGGGTCATTTAGAATACCAGGTGTCTCCAGTCCTGGGTGTAAGATCTTGATATGGCCTTACCCAACAGATAATGCAGATCACCACTGGTTGTTATGTACATCCAATTCCCAGTTTTCTTGATGGAAGAACAAGTCAACACTCCTGGTTTTACTAGATATCTGTGGGCTCTAGGACCTTTATGTTGTTTTACCAACACTATCTAGTTTCTGGTCACTCAAGCCATATTTGATAAGAGTTCCATCTCTTGAATTAGGCCTTAAGTCAAATAAGACATTGGTTGGTTACTCCCAAAAGCTTTGGGCCACCATTGCCCTAACTTATAAAATATAATTTTAAAAATCTAAATAATTAAATTATATTCATGTATTTTTCTAAAATGCTTTACCTATGTTATCAATATTATTAGCATTTAGAGGCAGAATACAATTATAATAATTCTATTTGAATTCACAGAAACTGCCAGAACACATAAGAGCTGTACAGCTTCAAGCCAATAAGGTACCAGCATGGAGAGAGAAGTGAGCGCTGGGTCCTACCTCTAATCAAAAAATTTATTTACAATTGACACCAGCTAGCAAAGGGAAAATCAGTTTTCTCCAAAGGAGTGTTACTGGGGTATATTAACCACAAGAAAAACAAAGTAAATAAATAACAAAATTCAAATTAGATACTATCACGTAATGTATATCCAATTGCTTAAAGAGTAATAGCATATTTCCATCTAGTTCTATAAAGAGTGAATAGAGCAATATGACTTGTTTAAAATATCATGATATCACTCAGCTGACATATGCAATATTTATGAAAACTAATAGTTGGGGAGTGATTGCAAAACCATCCTCTAGAATAAAAAAAAAGAAACAATATGAAAATAATCTTAGCACTACTTAGAAAAACCAATGTTAGACTAGGATATGTTGCAATTATGTTCTTTTCATAGGAAAATGACAAACTGGCTTGTTTTTATGTATGTACTCTAATTTTCAATTTCTTTGAGTGTCCCAGAGCTTTCTAGGTCCTCAGCTATAACACCACACAAACCAAGATGTGAAACATTGACTTTGATTTCCCAAGCTTAAGGCTGCAGAAACCCAGATTCTCTGTAGTGTGAAAAATGTTGGTAAAGTTATGAACACGTGGCAAAATGACTGCACCACTTGTATGGTGGTAAATGCTTAGTCCAGGAGACTCAAATATTCCTTTTTTTTTTTTTCACACTCCAGATTTTATTCACCCCATCCTGCATCCTCCCCTAACTGTTCCACACACCATACCTCCTCCCCAACCCCTGTCTCCATGAGGCTGTCTCTGCCATCCATCCCCCACCCACTTGACCTCTAAAATCCCCGGGGCCTCTAGTCTCTTGAGGGTCAGGTGCATCATCGCTAATTAAACACAGACCCGGAAGTCCTCTGCTGTATATGTCTTGGGGGCTTCACACATCTGGTGTATGCTTCCTGTTTCCTGACCCATAATTGTTCCTGTCTGAAAGGATTACAGGGATGGAAATGGAGAGGAGCCTGAGGGAAAGAAGGTCCAGAGACAGGCCCAAAGTGGGATCCAGCTCAGGAGGAGGTCCCAAGGCCTGAAACTTTTAATGAGGCTATGGAGTGCTCACAAAAAGGGACCTAGCATGATAGCACTTGGGAAAATGACTGCACCACTTGTATGGTGGTAAATGCTTAGTCCAAGAGACTCAAATGTTCCTTTTTTTTTTTTTTTAACACTCCAGATTTTATCCACCCCATCCTGCATCCTCCCCGAATTGTTCCACACACCATACCTCCTCCCCAACCCCTGTTGAAAGAATCAGATGCAGATATTTGCACCCAACCAATGGACAGAAGCTGCAGGCCCCTGTGGTTGGATCAGGGAAAGGTAGAAAAAAGCTGAGGAGTAGGGTGACCCTGTAGGAGGACCAATAGTCTCAATTAATCTGAACCCCCGAGATCTATCAAGTATTTCTTAATACACAGTGAAGAACCAATTTTAACTGAACATGTGTCTGGTTCTCATTCTTAAGTTCTGGGAAATAATCTGCAAATCACCAGATAAGAATGTCTATTTTTCTTTTACACACACACACACACACACACACACACACAATTTACTGAGTTAGTTTAACTGTTGTGTGTGCTTTAGCTCTGGGCATTTGAGATTTAATACATTATGTAGGAGTCTGTCCATAGAAGAGACTGTTTCTCCCTGTCTCAGCACCACTGGCTTACTATAATTTTTCCTTCAGAGGCAGGACCATGTGGTATTTTCCTTGACTTCATTGGAATGTCAAATGGTTCTATCATTTTGCTGCCCTTGCTCAGGCTATCATATTTCCCTGTCATTTCTGGGGGATAAGATCTATCAACAAGCATCCTTAGCCTCTGACTTTTATAATCTTACAGCCTTTCTTACCTCTGTCCCAATGATTTTCCCTGTGTAGTAAGTGAGAGGTTCCATTATACATGTATGAATTGGGCTTGGACATCCAAGAGTCACTTGTTCTCTGTTTTTTATTATTGTGTCTCCATAACTATCTCCATCTGCTGCAGAAAAAAAAAATCTCTTTTGATGAAAGTGAGAGTTGCTCTTCTCCAGGGAGCATTCCTGTTATCATGGTGCTTGGAAATGTAAGGCAAGAGAATTTCAAGTTTGAAGCCTGTCTGAGCTATATAATAAGTTACTGTCTCAGAAATGGCCTATGGATCCCTTTCCAGTTCTCCTTTCTTGTCTTTATTCTCTCTCGATCAGAAAATCAATTAGTTGCTTTGTAATTTATAGATGATCTGGCATTTTATAAAAGCTTATATACATGGAATAAGAAGTCTATATTCCTTTTCCCAACATATTCATTCTGGTATCCATCAATTGATTAGTGACACTTCAGCTCTTTGATTTTACATAGAGGTATTCTGTACATACCAAATACACAGGTTTGCGTGTTAACCACTGGTCTGGCATTGAGGACCTTTTAAAAATAATTAAAAATATTATTATTATTGTCTTAAACAAATATGTGTGCATATTTTCATTGTAATTGAGTTAAGCTGATACATTTAGACATAATGAATATTACTGTACATTTAACTCCTTAAGAAAATTATAAAAATTTTCAAAGAAGTTGTACTCACACTGTAAAAACATTTCAATGGCTAATCATACTAAAAAACATTTAAACTTTATATATCATAGTAAGTGTTTAATTATTGTGTGAGACCTTTTCAGGTAGGACAGAAATAACAGATAAAGAAACGATTCTAAAAATGTTCAGTTTGAATAATCAATGTTTCTTGAGTTAACTTGCAGGGGTATAAGTAAGGATTTACTTACAGGGCTCAAAGCAACTGTATCACAAAAAGCCTACTCCAGCAAAGCTGAATGCTTGGTAAAGCACAACTCAGTCAGTCTCTTCATAATTTGCCTTTAGTTCTGTGGGCAGGCAGTCTCTGCTTACGTCATCATGAGGAAAAGGGGGCCTTGTGAAATTTTTTGAAATTTTTGAGACTATTTGTTGTTTAGTGTTTGAGTATTAGGAGCATCCTCCTTCAGGAGGAAGTATATTGCTGCACAGCACTTTCTAATCATTTTTTTTATTTGTGTTTCTCCAGTGACTAATGATATTGTTCATTATTTTGTATGCTATTGGCTATCAGTATGTATCACTTGGCAAATTGTTCTAATGTTTGGATTTTTTTAAAAGTTGAGATGTTAATTACCTTTCTAGCTTTGAGCATTCCTTAGTAGACATGAGGTTTATAAATAGCACCCATCCTAGACTAGAAAGATTGTCCAGTGGTTAATAGCATGGGCTGCTCTTCTGGAAAACGTCAGGTTTGATTTCCAGGACCCACATGCTGACTCACAACCCATGATGACTCACAACCATCTGTAACTCCAGTCCCAGGGGCTTTGTCACCCTCTTTGTCATCCTCAGGCACTATATGCACATGGTGCACAGATGTGCCTGCAGACAAAATACTCAAGCAGCAAACAAATGGAGGGGGTCCATAAAGCCAAGTTTCTTCCCTGTGTAAGATTTCTTTTACAATTTCTTTAATAATGTCGTTTAAAGATCCAAAGTCCTTAACTTTGGTGGTTTTCCATTCTTCCATTCTGTTTTTAATCTATAGTGATCATGGAAGTAGTAGTGTATTTAGGAGCCATTTATTCAATAAAACAAGAAGACAATTTCCCTCCATCTTTTCTTCAGTTGTCTTATAATTGGAAAATTACTTTTGGGTTTTAGTACAACTAAGGAAAAGATTTTCCCAAAATCTTTCTGTGTTCTTTCAGGTCTTTTATTATATTTTCCTATTTATACTGATTTAGTTTTCAGATATTTAAGATATTATACATTGTCAATATGAAAACTATACAAAAGGACACAAGAAAGCACCTCGATCCCATATATGCCCCTCCCCCTGTTCTCATAAGTTCTGCCACCTGAACTCCCATCTTCTGAACTCTGAGGAAATCTTGATTCAGTGGCAGCTCTGATCACATGTGAATAAGATTGTTCCTTCTTCCAATTACAATTACAAAAAGGTGATATACACTAGACAGAGAGTAAATATATGTATATGTGGGCCCATGTTTATCATCAAAATGAAAACATAAGACTAAGAAGTCTCATATGGAATTCACTGATTACTAGATGCCAAATGCAGATCCAAGAACAGAGAACATGTACACTTTCCTAACATCTTTCAGGAACCCTGGTGCAGTACAAATAAGGAAAAGAAAGAAAGGAACAGAAAAGGAAGGAAGAAGAAAGAGGAAGAACAAAGTGAAGGAAGAGTGGGGAGAGAGAAGAAGGAAGGAACAGAGAGTAGGAAAGAGACACTGGGTGCAGACACAGATGGATGAAGGATGGAAAGAAGGATACACATAGAAAAAAGGACGGTGCTGCTGCCTTGGTTAGTTTTCATAGAAACCATTGTTTACCATTCTGCTACAGGATACTTTTAATGGTCACACAAAACATTTTAATTTGGCTGGGTGGTGGTGGCGTGCGCCTTTAATTCCAGCACTTGGGAGGCAGAGGCAAGTGGATTTCTGAGTTTGAGGCCAGCCTGGTCTACAGAGTGAGTCCAGGACAGCCAGAGCTACACAGAAAAACTCTGTCTCAAAAAAACAAAACAAAACAAAACAAAACAAAACAAGAAAAATTTAATTTGAAGGAAGAGTAAAAAAGTAAAACTTTCATATGCGCTTCCTAGAATGTGTGTGGCTAATTATAAGAAGGAAAAAATATTTAAATGACAGTTGTTTTATAATCCCTCACGTGACCTTTTCTGGAAAATATATTCCTGGCACAAAATTACTTATTACTAAAGAATGAGTAAATATTTGACTCTAATTCATTTAGGATATTAAGTGAGCAGTAATTACCCAACTTCCCAGTGCTTCCCATCTCTCCTTCCTTTTCTTGGGTCTGCTTCTGTAGTACAATGAACATGCTCAAACTCTCTCCATCTCGGAATCTCAATTTCTCTTCCAAGTTTTGCTGTATGTTAACTTCATGTTTTTCTGTATTATCTCTTATTGATATGTAATATATCTTATTTCATACTTCTAGAAACTTTTTGTTTCAATAACTAGAAAATAATCAAATTACTGTATTAAATACAGATATACTAGTAAAGTGATAAGCAACAAATCTCAGACATTAGGATTATATTAATAATAGTAGTAGTAGTAATGAAGTTTTACTCTTACTTTCTTGGATTGATATTTGTGCTGTAAATTTATCTGTTCACATTTTATTCCTGTATTCCATTAGGAAATAGTAGTCCCAGTAAGAGAAGAACAGGGCAAAGCACTGCACTAAGTGACTGGAAATATACTTATTTAGACAAATAAAATAATGGAAAGTCCAGTAAGACAAGTAAGGAATAGCATGCTCCTATGAATGCTCCTATGTAAACTCCTTTTATTCATTTTAAAATCTGTTTTGTTTATAGCTGTTCCTTGTTTGCTTTGTCTTTGAAATGTCCATTTAATTTTGACAATATAGAATGAGAGAGAAAATTCTAATTGGTAATATATGGAAGCTCCACATCAGCACATTTAGTGTAAGCATGAAGATCAAGTTAATTCTCTAATAATACCAGATGGTCTACTATCCTGGTACATTAGCTCATGGTCTGAGGAGAATTGTAACACGTAGCAGGCTCAGAAAACAGATGTATTCCAAATCCTTTGCAGAGTTCTGTTAGATGGGAATAATAATTTGACAAAGAAAAATTATTCACATGGTCTTGGCAGCAGTTTCTCCAGCTCAAGCTAGTTCCACCCTTCCTTAAACTGAATTCCAAGATCATTTAACAAAGATTGCTGCAATTCTGAAATGAGTGGACAAAGAAAAGACCTACATGGCTAAAAAACATAAAGACCTCTCAGGCTGTAACTGCTTGCCACTGTCCGGTTCCTTGTCCATATCTAATATATACAGATTAATAATTGAAAATATTTCCCTAACAGTAGACAACAAAAACTTAAAGTCAGGGGGAAGTAAGAGTGAAGCTAAGGATGATTAGTTTTGGAGATGTTTGGAGACTCTGGAATATTTCAAAATTTAATGATCTCAAAGCTTTAAGTAGGCGTTTACAAAAAGTTAGGACCTTCAAATAAGACAAAACTGGTGACTAGGGTGCTGGATTATTCAAGGTCCTGAGCTGCAGGCACATTCAGCAACTGCTCCCCTTGCCTGCAAAGATGATAAGTTTCCTGAACCAATAATCTGCATGTTTACACAAAGGTTATGTTTTATCTGACTGCAGAAGGAACAGGCACATCTGGTACTAAACAGATACTTTGGTGGTATCTGCTCTTCGATGGAGAGTATTTGTTTTACTACCAGAGTGACATAAAATAACTATTCAAATGTTTTCAGCTGTGCTTTAGATATCTTTTTATTTTCAACTGACAATGCAAAGATAAGAGAATGTGGGAACCAGGAGCAATGTAGGCTTTGGGATCCCTTACTGAAAAAGCAAAACGTAAGTCTGTAATATCTTCAACTATTCATTCTTACCATTTCCGTTATATTTCACAGCACTTGCCCTCTTTATTGGTAGGTTCTCTAGCAGCATATCAATTTATAGAACAAAAATATTTATAAAAATTACATCTATGTTAGAGATACATGGATTTTTTTTTGTCATTTAACTCCTAAACAATACAGAACAGCAACTATTTATGATATAACATTTGTTGTCTCTGAGGTACTTTGGCAATCCAAAATTATGCAAAATATTCAGGATGGAAAGTGGTTGATTAATGTATTCTAAATTACATTGTGGTAATAGCAAGAAATTCTTATGCACTGTTGGAAAATTTGCTACAAATGGGTTTGGGGATATATCAGTGGTTAAAAAACTTGCTGGACAAACATAAGGACCTGGGTTCAGATCCCCAGCACCAATATAAATGCCAAACATAGTAACATATGTCTCTCACCACAGCTCTGGGGCAGGAGGATGTAGATGAGTAGATATCAACATCTCACTGATTAGCTTGAATGAGAAGCTTCAAGTACCGAAAGACTCTGTGTCAAACTGTGGTGGAGAACTCACTGGAGAAGGCACCCTGGCATCGACCTCTACATGTGTTAATTGTTAAGTATGTGCTCATGTGTGGATGAACACACACGAACACACACACACACACACACACACACACATACACATGCATACCACATGTACACATGACTAGAAATAATAACATTGGACTATAGGAAAAACAAATGGAAAAGTAAAATAAAAATAAAATAAAAATGTCTTCTTTGTCTATTTTCTTTGTGTCTTAGCTGAATGGATAAAAGCGTCTGCCAATGAAAGATGAGTAACAATTGCCTTTAAACATGCTCTGTGGAGGCTTCACCAGGCAGCTGATGGAAACAGATGCAGAGACCCAAAGTCAAACATTAGGCAAAGCTCAGGGAATCTTGCAAAAGAGAGGAGGGAACAATTGTAGGGACTGGAAGAGTCAAGAACACCAAAGAAAATCCACAGAATCAACTAATCTAGGCTCAAAAGGACTCACAAAGACTGAAGCCACAATTTGGGAGCTGGCCTGGGTCTGACCTAAGTCTACTACATACATGTTATGCTAGTGTACTTTGACCTTCTTGTGGGACACATAACAGTGGGAGAGGGTAGTGTCTCTGACACTTCTGAGTGCTTTTGAGATTTTTTTTCTCCTCCTACTCCCCAACCTTAATATGAGGGCTAGGGCTTAGTCTTATCGCAACTTGATATACCACATTTGGTTTATATCTATGGGAGGACTGTCCTTTTCAGAAGGAATAAACAGGAGGTCTAGGTGGAGGAACTGGGGATAAAGGAGGGGTAACTGCATTCAGAATGCAATATATGAGAAAATAATAAATAAAAATTTAAAAAGGAAAGAAAAAACATGTTCTGTGACTTTTTGCCTGCTATTGGGACTCCTTTCCTTCTGCTGGGTTACTGTGTCCAACTTTAGTAAAAAAAGGCTTGCTTCATCTTATTATATTTTATTTTCTCATATTTAGTTGTAATCTCAGAATGATTTGTTAAGTAGTGGCACAGGGAATAAACATAAAATGGGGCGAGATTAGTTTCAATACTAGAGACTGAAAGGATTGTCCACAAATGTAGGCAAGAGGTGGGATGTAGTGACCATCTTAGGAATAGAGATACAGGCTTGGATTAATGGATGCTTCTGTTTGAGCGTAGTTGCTTGTGAGTTTTCCAAAATGAATGGGGCAATATATACCTACTGAGAACAGTGTGTCTAGTTAGGTAAAGTATCAGAGATTATACAGAAGGGGAGAAAGACAAAAAAAGAGGAAGAGAAGGAGGGAGAAAAAAGGAAGAAAATATCTTCTTTTCTTAAATAAATGATAGTCTCCCATTTATCTGTAATTTTATTGTCTGGGATTTTAATAACTCTTGTTCAACTTTTGAAAGTACCAAATGGGAAATTCAAAACACAGAAAATTCAAGTTTCAAATTAGGCCTTACTCTAGAAAGTACAATGAAATAACATTATTTTGCTGTCCTGGCATGATAGTGATCCTACCCTTCATCTATAATTTCCATGCTGTATTTGATACTCTCCCATATAGTCACTTAATAGTCCTCTCTTCTTGTCAAATCTTCATGCATGTGCTCAACAATACTTTTATTTTATCTGCCAATGCCACCACAGCACAAGAATATTGATGCTGCCAATCTGAATACACCAAAGAGAAGCTGGAAATGTCCTCTTTTGGTAATTTTAATGAAAAGAGTTTGCTAAAACCTATAGGAAGCATGAACCTTGCATTCATGAAGTTAAGAAGAATGACTAAATTCATGCTATATTTGCAGCTGCGTTTCAAACTGCAAGCATCTCAGCCATGGGTCCTAACTGATTGCTGCTTATGGAAAAAGCATTAAATATGTGAAAAGAAGATATAAGGAGGAAATATGTTTAAGATTCTATCAATGAATTGGGGATAAAAGCATTGATGCTGCCAGAAATCTTTAACAAGAGATTTTGGTGAAATAAGTGATATCAAACCAAATATCTCAAATATGGAATAATTAAACTAATGAAATGATGGGTTTGGACTAAAAGATGCAAAAAATTACAGGAAGGCTTCATATTCCATTGAACATTTTGAAGAATTTGACAATATATAATCCTTTTAAAGCAAACGTTTGATTACTTAGGAATCAGACTCTTTAAGAAGATGCCTGATAGAATCTAACTTCAAAAGAATCAAATGGAAATATTGAATTATAAGACAGGGAGAAGAGTGTGGAGCTCTGCTACCATGTGACAACCTTACAATGCTTGTGATAAAGTTAGACACAGTGCAAAGGGAAAAGAAGGCATTTTCAAAAGCAAAAACACTAGTTATATTCTGAGGCTACTTTTATTCCAATATATTTTTAAATTTTTTCTAGTTGACTAGTACTGGTTATTAGTCATATAAGTTAAATGTAGACACATATGTATACAAAAAGTAAATATTATGGATTTCATACTCTTCAAGATTTTAGCCATCCTGTTAGGGTCTTGATTGTATCTGTCACAAATCACCACCAGAAGACACTCAGAACTCTTTCTCAAATGTACCACTGTCATCTTTAACATTTTATCTTTACTTAAACATTATTGATGAGATCATAACATAATGGGTGCTAAGAGACAAGAGCTTTTATAACTTTTCTCCAATTCTGAAAATATTAAAGATGTTGGATTATGAACTAAAGATATAAAAGCAACAACAAACCATTGTGTCTTTTTGTGTGCTCTTATGTCACCTCTTTTACTCTATCCCATTGAAAACTGCTGTATGCCTTACATGAATACAATGCTAGTATTATATATATATGTCTTATATATAATATAGATAATTTTGTATAATATATATTTGGTAAGAAACTTTCATTGAACAACTGCATATTCATAAGGTGAGTGCAGATGGTTGAAGAACTTAGGAGCCACACTATGTTCAAATTTTTCAAATAGCATAGAGGACAAAGATTAGCAAGACTATTATAGACATGACAAAGGTTGTGACAAAGGTTCATATAACCATATGAATCACTTTGTGTATTACTGATCGAGTATATGAGTTGCCACCTTAGACAACATTTCCTCTAGATGACATATATCACTTTGACAGAGCTATCATTTTACATAGGTCCATAACTGCACTAAACTACAGAATTAATCATTCTCATTCAAAACTATTTGGTAGCCCTCCAGATCATTCTGTGGATTACACTATGGAAATGTATATTAGTTTAATACCTCTTCCTGTTAGTGGAATGAACACACATATTCATATTTATAGCAATCATATTTAAGATCTGACCAAAAGTAGAAGCCAATAATTGCAAACAGTTACATGTTGGAATATGCTAAAATCCACCCACTCTTTTCATAGTAACTAATGAGACACCATATTTTCTTTGCCTTTATCTTGTAGATCAATTTTTCCTACCAACACTTCACCTTATATACAACTTTACTATGTTTTTGGTTTATCATCATCTACAAATTTGATACATATCTCTGTGATGTTTCTTATTCTGTATTCTATAGGAATGTTAGTAATACTTGTTTCTATATCACCTCATTACAAAAGAATGTCTTTTTAAGGCGAACTTCAAAAGACAGTATATTAAAGAGAATGTGGAGAAAGAGGAACACTCCTCCATTTGTGGGATTGCAAACTGGTACAATCATTCTGGAAATCAATCTGGAGGTTCCTCAGAAAACTGGAAATAGATTTATTTGAAGATCCAGCTATACCGCTCTTGGGAATATACCCAAAAGATGCCTCACCATACCACAGAGGCACGTGTTCCACTATGTTCATAGAGGTCTTATTTGTGATAGTCAGAAGCTGGAAACAACCCAGATTCCCACAACAGAAGAATGGATACAGAAAATGTGATTCATTTACACAATGAAATACTACTCAGCTATTAAGACTGAGGACATGCTGAGTTTTGCAGGCATATGGATGAGACTAGAAAATACTATCCTGAGTGAGTTAACTCAGACCCAAAAGGATGTGCATAGTATGTACTCACTAATAAGTGTATATTAGCCCCCCCAAAAAGTACAGAATACCCAAGATACAGTCCACAGAACCCAAAAAGTTCAACAAGCTGAAGTGCCCAAGTGAGGATGCCTTAGTCCCACTTTGGAGAGAGAAGAAAGCAATCACAAGTTGGGAGGGAGGGAGGGGCCTGGGAGGGAAAGTGGATGAGGGGTGGGGATATTGGTGGGGGAAAGGGGAACCTGATCTGATATTCGGTGGGAGAAAAGGACTGAAGCCCTGAGGGCTAGCAGAAAGAATGGAATCAGGCAATCTCGGTTGGGTTGAGGGGAACCCCCAGAATGCACCAGAAAGTTGAGAGATGAAAGACTCTCAGGATTCAAAGGGAGGGATCTTAGACAAAATGCCTGACAGTAGGGAGAGGGAACTTATAGAGCCCACCTCCAGCAGGAAGACAGGGCATCAAATGAGGGAGAGGCAGGCCATCCCATAGTTATAACTCTGACCCATAATTGTTCCTGTCTGAAAGAATTACATGGATGGAAATGGAGAGGAGCCTGAGGAAAATTAGGTCTAGTAACAGACCCAAAGTGGGATCCAGCTCAAGGGTTGGTACCAAGGCCTGACAATATTCCTGAGGCTATGGAGTGCTCACAAAAAGGAACCTATCGTGATTGCCCTCTGAAAGACCCAACAAGCAGCTGAAAGAGTCAGATGCAGATATTTGTACACAACCATGCACAGACGAAGCTGAGCCCTGTTGTTGAATTAGAGAAGGCTAAACGAAGCTAAGGAGAAGGGCGATTCTGTAGGAGGACCAGCAGTCTCACTTAATCTGGACCCCTGAGACCAGTTCAAACACTGGACCACCAAACAGACAGCATGCAACAACTGATATGAGGCCCCCAACACACGTACAGTAGAGGACTGCCAGGTCTCTGTTCATTCAAAGATGATACACCTAACCCTCAAGAGACTGGAAGCCCCAGGGAGTTTAGAGGTCAGGTGGGGTGGGAGTTGGGACATCCACGTGGAAACAGGGTGCTGGGGAGGAGTCATGGGATGTGGAACAGTAAGGGGGAACATGGGTGGGGGAGAATAACATATGCAGTGTAAAAAAAAAATGACAGTACAACAAACTGCCAGAATCCACCATCATCAGCTTTGAAGTCTCAGGAACTAAGCTGAGAGGCTCTACTTATCCCACAAACATAAATGTATCACTGCATGGCACATATGAATAATAACTATTACTTATGGTCTGAACCTTTAGTGTATTCACTCTGCACAAATGAGAGCTGCATTATTTTCAAGACTTTTCTGGATTACTTAAAGTTAAAAAATGATATGCAGATACTTTGGTTTCTTGGTTCAGCTTTGGTGTTTGTCCCCACCAAACCAAATAATATTGGTGCTTGACTTTTAACACTCGGATTTTGAGATATGCAGGAGACTTTAAGAGTCATCATGGACTATGAATGAGTTCAGAATTGAGTTAGTGATGGTTGTCTCGCTGACTCTACTGTTCTGTAGCTGCCCCTTTGCTTTTCTGCTTTCTTGCTCTGTGTGGGGCAGCACATAGCCTTCATCAATAGCTGAATACAAACAAAGAGCTTCCAAAACAGTGAGAACACTAAACTTCACTCCTTTACAAATTTCTTGTTCCCAAGTGTTCTGTTAAAGAGACAAAAACCATCTAGATGGGCTCCTATTGGACAGTGTAATACCCAGCTCCTGTGTCTGACAGTGTGGCCAATTGGCATTTTGATAACCTTCATCTTTTGATACAAATTTCCTGGCATAAGAAGGATTATAATGGAGTGCAAAGAAAAGAGCTACGCTTCTTTCTGAGTTTATTCATGTAAGCCATTCCAATGGGGAAAGATTTAACTCACCATGAGTGAGATTGTTTCATTCTGAAGTATCTTATTTAAAATTAAACCTATTAAATAATCAAATCTATGTAACAGAAAATAAAAGTGCTCTCAGCAGAAGAAAATTGGCAACAAATAAAAAAATATAGCCTGGATATATATAAGCTATTTTGTGGTTAAAAACACATGTATAAGACTCCATTTACCCACTTAAGATTTACACTTGTACAATATAGCATTTCTAACTTTAAGCACAAAGTATATATTGAGTAGCATAACTAAACAACTGATTAAAATTGTTTGAACTATAGGTTAGATAGCAATGTTTATATAAGATGCACTTACATAAACTACTGGAAATTAGAAACAATATAAAAAGCATCCTTGAAAATCCAGATTTATGAAGTCAGAGCATATGGTACATATTTCAGATGTGTAATGTAAAACACAAATTAATAAATAAAGTTTGGAATTGATAAGCTGCCTTGATTTATTTAACTGTCAGTAATTGACAGTATCTACTAATGTTGAAATGTTTCAGTTGCTTTGGGACACTGAGTAAATATTTCCATGCAAATACAAAACTTAGATTTTTCTTTAAAGGAGCTAGGTATTGCGTAAGCTTACTTGTAAAGATATGAAAAAGACAGAAAGCGATAAGAAGGATGGTCATATTGAGAAATGTTGAAACATTTAGGGAATCATGATGAAAAGAAAAACCCATGATCCCTTGGAAAATACTTGCATAAGTATGTCATTTCAGGACAGCTTCATGCCACATATGTAAGTTTTTCTGGAAAATGTGTTCATTTCTGCACTGTCAGGATGGGATCATTTTGTATGGTTTACAGCATGAAGAAACCCTGAGGGTAGGGAAAACTTAACTTTTCACTTTCTGATTTTACTTAGCTAAAATAAGCTCAACACTAACTGTAATACTTGGATTGTACTAACAGATTGAGAAACAATCAAAGAAGATTAAGAAACACAAATTAAGAGACTAAAATTCTATTTAGATTACTGATATTTGTTGCCTAATATATATTTACACACTTTTGGCCTTAAGTAAAGAGTTATGAAATTCCTAAGTCCTATAGTCTACAGCATTTTTTTTTTTTACTTACTTTTAGTTTTTTATGCTTGCAACAGAAACAATACATTTTGGCTAAATCCCTCACATGAACTTTTCTACTTGTTGTAGGATTTCTCTTAAAATCACTTAACACATACAAGAAGACTTGAGTCATCTTACACACTTTTTCTTTGTAGTTTCACAACTTATTTATCCCTTTTGTTCATTGGAAATAGCAACAAGTAGTTTCGTTATTTAAAAAAATTAAGCCTACCTACATGGATCACAAAAGAAAAAAAAAACACAGAGAGACTAATATTTCGAATTAAATAAATACCTGAGAATAAAACTGAGCTAAATATCAGTATAAATATGTTCAAAACTGTTTCACTGGAGAGTGATTTAAACATGTGAATTAAAAGCATGCATTCTGGTGTAGATTTCCAGGAATTACCTCCTGGTTCTGCTATTTACTGACCTGTGATCTTGGACAAGTATTTACTCATCTGTAAAACAGGTATATAAATTTTTCATGCTCCTGAGCCATAGTGAAGAATCAGTGAAGAGCGTGTGTGTTTATGCTGTTTCTATTTGCATATGTATATACACATTTATGTAAAACACCTGTAGTACCATCCATATGAGCCGTACTTTATATATACATTTACACATACTTACATAAGACTGGCACAAAGTAATTACTGCATGAGAATTTCCATTTCTACCATACTATTAAGAGTAGTTTATTGTTTTAGTTACATGAAGCTGGAGAGATGGTGCAATGGGTAAGTGTACTTGCTGCTCTTCTAGAGGATCTAAGTTTGGTTCTCAGCACCCATGTCAGGTGTCTCACAACACAACCATCTGTAGCATCATCTCTAAGAAACCCAACATGTCTGGCCTCATAGGGTACTTGCACTCATGTACACACACTTACTGACAGGAACGCACACTTACATGTCATTAAGAATATAAAAATCCAAACTTCTGGGCTAATAACCACTTATCAGAGAATGCATACCATGTGTGTTCTTTTGTGATTGGGTTACCTCACTCAGGATGATACTCTCCAGATCCATCCATTTCCCTAAGAATTTCATAAATTCATTGTTTTTAATAGCTGAGTAGTACTCCATTGTGTAGATGTACCACACTTTCTGTATCCATTCCTCTGTTGAGGGACATCTGAGTTGTTTCCAGTTTCTGGCTATTATAAATAAGGCTGCTATGAACATGGTGGAGCATGTGTCCTTATTACATGATAGAGCGTCTTCTGGATATATGCCCAGGAGTGGTATGGCTGGGTCCTCTGGTAGAACTATGTCCAATTTCCAGAGGAACCACCACACTGATTTCCAGAGTGGTTGTACCAGTTTGCAATCCCGAAGAACAACACACAAACCACAAAAAAACTAAGAAGAAGGAAGATCAAAAGGTGGACATTTCATTCCTTCTTAAAAAGGGGAATCAAATACCCACAGAAGGAGTGGCAGAGATTAACTATGGAGCAGAAACTGAAGGAAGGACAAGCATATAGCTATCTCCTGAGAAGCTCTGACAATACCTGACTAATACAGATGTAGAGTCTCACAGCCATTCATTGAACTGAGTACACGGTCCCCAATGAAGGAGTTAGAGAAAAGTTCTATGGAGCTGAAGGGTTTGCAGTCCCTTAGGACGACCAACAATTACTAACTAGTACCCTCAGAGCTCCCAGGGACCCAACTACCAATCAAGGACTATATAGGGTGGGACTGAATGTTCTGGCAGCATGTGTATACTAGAGGATTGAAAATTCGATCATCAATAGGAGGAAAGGACCTCGGCCTTGTGAAGGTTTTGTGCCCCAGTGCAGGGGAATGCCAGGGCCAATAAGTGGGAGAGGGTGGGGTGACAGGCATGGGGAGTGGGGAGGCAAAAGGGGTTTGTTCTTGTTGTTTTTGTTTGTTTGTTTGTTTTTTGGAGGGGAACCTGGGAAAGGAAAAATTTACATGTAAATGAAGAAAATATCTAATTAAAAAAAAGAAAAGAAAAAAAGAATATAAAAATCAATCTTAAGTTATAGAAATGTTCTTCAGATATATTTTGCTGTTATCATTTTATTTTTGTTCTTTGAAACAAGGCCTATGCCCTACAGTTCTTGATTTTACCATACTTTCTATGACAAATGTATGTTTCATACTAATAAAATCAAAACATGTAACCTATTTCATAGTTTATTAAACTGGCATTCTTAGACTGCCAAAATGGCTCAGTGAGTGAAGGTACTTGCTGCACAAAACAGGTACCTCAACTCAATTCCTGGATTCAATGGTAGAAAGACAAAACTAAATCCTGAGGGTTGTTCTCTTACTGCTACAAACATGATTTGCCATGTGTGTGCTCACATTCACATGCAGGTATCACACACACATACACTCACCAATAAATGAACTCATAGACCTTGTCTGAGAACCCTACATGCCAGAAACTGCATCAGGCCTTAATATGTCAGACTGCATAATGAGGGGGTTAAAGCTGTAAGTGATATGTCACTACTTAAATTTCAAACTATAAAAACAATTTCTGAGACTATTTTAATTGTGGGAGACTCTCTTCCTCTTCCTCTTCCTCACTTATTCCAACTCTTTGCTTTTATCTATTCGAAATGACATTTACTAGCCAAGTATTTTCTTACAAGTTTTTGAGAAAACAATTTCTCTTGAGCAGTGTTCCAAAATAAGCATTTCAAATAAGATATGCTTTGGGAAAATGTTAATAAACTTGCCTCTGGCAAATGTTTTGAGTTTCCTTGTATTTCCTTCACTTGGCAGTGATTTTATTTTATGTTTATAAAATGAAGAAAAATGGTATATGACTTTAAAGGTGATACTATTATTATAGTGACAATTTTCTTATATAACCTATATCTAATATTGAGGGTTAGAGACCTTTAATTAAAATTTGTTGTATAAGTTAACTAGGAAAACGGTGAATTCAAATTTACAAAATGAACCGTGAATATTAACTAGAACCTGAACATGTCACTGGTCCTCAGCTCCACCTTCTGCCCCATCAGCTGTTTTTTAAACAAGAGAGAAAACAGTTACGAAAATCCACTGTCCCCATTGTGTGTACAACCTTGCAAGCAAAATAAAACATTGGCTGTGAGCCACCAAGTCAACTGTCATAATAAATGAACATAAGTAACCAAAGAAAGACATGTTGGAATGTGGGTGGCCCCTAACTTGGCAATGTTCTTTCTTGGGTTTGGTCCATATCTTTTTAGCCATCTATGTTTAAAATATTGAGATTCATTTGCCTTGAACTTTTCCTCTAAGTTTTAGGGCTTTAGCTAAAAAAGAAAGTGAGAAATACTATCTCTAATCTTTTTATCCAAAGAGAAGAAAAGTTAACTACACCAGTGCAGTGTTAGGGATAGTAACAACAACAGCAACAACAAAAAAACCCCAGCACAGTAGTGGGTGTGCACGGCTCTGGAGATTGACTGGCTGTTAGTGTTACTGTTGAACAGTCTGTTTCACATAGCACCCTATTTTCTTAACAACAGCTAGGAATAATATTGCTAACTAGGGTGACTACAGTCATTAATGATTTGATGAGAATCCAAAATCAACAACTACTAGGAATTTTCCTGGATCCTCTACTTGGAGAAACATTGCAAACAACTTACAGCACACTAAATCAGCAAGGTTGGCCTGGAAAACAATTTATGTAATTGCCCTGCTTTTGTTTTGGGGAATCTTCCAAAAGAAGTGTCTAGAGAATCAGATATAATTTGAGCAGGGTATGCTAACGTGGCTTCAACAATGATTTTACTTTTCTTGTAACTGTATCCTAGCCAGTCATTTTTTCCAGTGGTGTGTCATGTTGTCCCAATTGGCTGTCTAGCTGTACTTTGTTCTGGTATTTTCTGTACCAAAAAAGTGAAGATATAAAATTACTATCTTTGACTTTAGTGTGAATTTCAGTGAAATTTTACCAGTCATACCCCTGCTATTTCCACTTCTAAATCTATATGGTTCTTTGAAGGTTCCATCAGGGTTTTACATTATTTTGAGAAATCTGAAAAAAAAAATAAACCAGTTGATGATCCTAAAATAATCTTACTTTAGCTATGAATTTCTTCCCAGTTAGTCATCATAATAATCAACAAGCAATCTTTTGTTTCTTCTTGCACATCTCACCATAAGAGGATGTAGTACATCATCAATTTAGTCTGAAACAGAAGTTAGGGAAATCTCACTCAGCCCTTCTCAACTTGAGCACAGCAATTTAATCTGACTGCTAACTTTCTACTGTTGACCTATCCTTAACAACAACATTCAAGTTAGGGTTTTAATCCACACTACATGGGCTGGACTCTTGGCAGTCATCAGGGTGACACAACCCTGATGCTGAATGTAGGTCAATGTGGATGTCCCTTACACTCTAACCTTCCCCTAATAACCAAAAATGTGAGTTGGAACTCCTACACCCAATAGCTGTTACCTGCCTTGCAAATATCTTTGGCATACTCAACTACATCAGCTGAAGTTTCCACAGTTCTCTAGGATATTTAAACGAAGAAATCCAGTCACAAAAGAAAGCTTTACACATTTGTAATTCATGTAAGGTGTCTCCATTTGTGTGATAATAAGGTCATTTTAATACTTTGATTTGAGAGTTTGTATTTTTGTTGCTGTTATTGTTTTGTTTTATTTTTCCCCTTTTAGAATGTTTTAACCTAAAGGAAATTTAGTTAAGAGTATTGAAAACAATTTGAACAAAACGTGTAAAACATTTAAATTTATTATATTGTCGTAGTATTCTTTTGTATGCCCCATTTAACTTTTAATCTTAAAATAGGTTTTAAAATAAATACATTTTGTGTTTAATATGTAATTTACTTTGAAACCCACAAAAGTTTTGTGATAGCTTCGTAAATTACCCATGTTATTTTCATTTCTTTAATCATGTCTTTTAAATGGTCTTTCATTTGAGAACACAAGGTTTACTGCTTTCAATTTGTTTGTGAACCAGCCCTATTGTTTACTCTTTACTATCTTAAAAATAAATTTATAACATCTGGAAGTTTTTAATGCATTTGAAATCCAAGGACTTCCTATGCTAGAAAGGGTGATCATTCATTTTTAGAGAAATGAAAATCCTGAGAAAGTTAACCTATTGAAAATTTA
>JADRCD010229925.1:0-26263 GCA_019843815.1 Montemys delectorum | reverse complement strand
CCATTTGCCAATTCTTGATCTTAGAGCATAAGCTATTGGTGTTCTATTCAGGAAATTTTCCCCTGTGCTCAATGCTCTTCCCCACTTTCTTTACTAATACTTTCAGTGTATCTGGTAGATATCAAGTGGAGGTCCTTGATCTACTTGGACTTGAGCTTTGTACAAGGAGATAAGTATTGATTGATTTGCATTCTTCTACATGGTAACTGCCAGTTGAAACAGCACCATTTGTTAAAAATGCTGAGGGATTGCAAGCTGGTACAATCACTCTGGAAATCAGTTTGTTGGTTCCTCAGAAAATTGGACATAGTACTACCTGAGGACCCAGATATACCACTCCTGGTCATATAACCAGAAGATGCTCCAACATGTCATAAGGACACATGCTCCACTATGTTCATAGCAGCCTTATTTATAATAACCAGAAGCTGGAAAGGACCCAGATGTCCTTCTACAGAGGAATAGATACAGAAAATGTGGTATATTTGCACAATGGAGTACTATACAGCTATTAAAAATGAATAATTCATGAAATTATTAAGCAAATGGATGGAACTTGAAAATATATCCTGAGTGAGGTAACACAATCACAAAAGAATACACACGGTATACACTCACCAATAAGTGGATATTTGCCCAGAAGTTTGGAATACTCAAGATACAATCAACAGACTACTTGAAGCTCAAGAAGAAGGAAGACCAAAGTGTGGAAACTTTGGTCTTTCTTAGAAAGGGGGATCAAAATACCATGGAAGGAGATACAGAGACAAAGTGTGGAGCAGAAACTGAGGGAAAATGTCATCCAGTGACTTTCCCACCTGGAGATTCATCCCATACACAGTTACCAAACCTAGACACTATTGTGGATGCCAACAAGTACTTGCTGACAGGAGCCTGATATAGCTGTGTCCTCAGGGGCTCTGACAGTGCCTGACAAATACAGAAGTGGATTCTCACAGCAATCGATTGGACTGAGCACAGGGTCACCAATGGAGGAGCTAGAAAAAGGACCCAAGGAGCTGAAGGAGTTTACAGCCCCATAGGAGGAACAATATGAACCAACCATGGCCCCCTGAGCTCCCAGAATCTAAACCACCAACCAAAGAGGGATTCAAGTCTCCAGCCACATATGTAGCAGAGGATGGCCTTGTGGGACATGAATTAGACGAGAGGCCCTGAGTCCTGTGAAGGCTCGATGCCGCATTCTAGGGGAATGCCAGGAGAAGTAGGAGTGGATGAGTTAGTGAGCAGGGGGTGGGGGTGTGTGATGGGGCATTTTTAGAGGGGAAATGGGAAAAAGGGATAACATTTGAAATGTAAATAAAGAAAATATCTAATTATAATAATAATAGAAAAAGAAAACCTATATGCAACAATAGCTTACAAAGATTCTCACTCATTCTGACTGCCTCTTCTTCACCTGGTTGATTGTTTCTGTAGATGTGAAAACTTTTTGGTTTCATAAGGTCCCATTTGTCAGTTGACTGCTTTAACTCTTAGGCAAATGGAGTCCTATTCATTAAGTCCTTTCTACAACTATATCCAGTAGGCAATGTCTATATTTTCTTATTGCAGTTTCAATGTTTCACATTTTAGGCTTAGGTCTTTAATCCAATTGGAGTTAGGTTATGTTCAAGATGATAAAAAAAAAAAGTACCTAATTTCACTCTTCCAAATATGGACATTCAGTTTTGTCAACACCATTTGTTGAAGATTCTATTTTCTAGCTTATGTTTTAGGTGTCTATGACAAATATTAAGTGGATGAAGTTACTTTTGTTTATCTAAGGAAATTTAATTTTGTTCTATTAGTCCACATGTCTTTTTTGTGCCAATACCATATTGCTTTTGTAACTAAGAAACTAGCATATCCTAAAATCTGAAACTGTAAGCATACCAGCATTATTCGTGTTACTCATGATTACTCTGGTTACCACCTTCTGTGGTTCCATATGAATTTTAGGGTACCTTTTTCTATTTCTGTGAAAAAAATGAGCTAGACATATTTTTGATTGTATAACTAGGGTTAAATGAACATTTGCTTTCCCTCAGAAGCTTAGTAAGAAGTTTGCATAGATAGTATGGTTGTCATAAAACAATGGCTTTTCCTTACCTTAACTCCATCCTGGTATCTGTTTTCTTGGGCATTAATTCTTGTCATAAGTTGAAAATTCATTTTTTTCCTCTGTGGTTGACAGCTGTCATATATCAGTGTCTCTATGGTGCTTACAGAAAGTTGACTGCTATGTCTTTTGAGGTATAACTCTCTTCAAAACTTGCTCTTTGTATCCTTAATATTTGATAAGATCACTGCTGGCATGAAAATAACCAAAATGGGAAAAAAGAAACAGAGTTTCTTTGAACCACCTTTCTGATAAAAAAAATAACTCTTATATTTATATTTCTAATTATAAATATTTATAATTGTTTCCTAGACGTGTTCTATACTTGAAATAAGAATTACAAATATTTTAAATCAAGATGAGTTTTGGCCTTGAAAATAGGTGTGGTGAGGACCATACCTGCACCACATAGTCAGATGCTGAATTCTGGAAAATATTTTAATATTTAAAATTCATCCTCTCCCCTCTTTTCCTTTCTTTCTTTCTCTTAGTCTTTCTCTCTCTCTCTACTTTCTTTCTATCTCCCTACTTCCAGTACTAATTTATATCTCAGTCTTTCTCTAGTTTTCTTTTCCTGCATTTGCATCTCCTCAACTTTATACTTCTTTAATTTTTTTCTCCATTCCCCTTAACTTTTGTCAACCATCTCTGCAGTCTTTAATTCACAGAAACCATAGAAATTCAATATCAGTGTCCCATCCCCTGAATTGCAACCTTCAATATTTTATTAGGGAATGTAAGTGAGAGCTGCCTAATGATCCCAGGAGAAGACTCTCCCAATTTAACATAACCTCTAAACAACATTTGTGAGGCAATTTTGTAGGATCACGGAGAACTGGATCTTGCATAGCCACCATTGCAGGAGTAGTTTAAAGTCATATGCATTTTGGTTCCTCTTCTCTGCTTTTAGCACAGTCATGGGGTCCTAAAGACATTTGCTCCCATACTGCTAGCTTCTCACTTTCATTTTTATTAAAAAACTAACAAGGAGCATTAAGCAGCTCCCTGTTTAATTTCCCGTAGCAAAGCAATAGTTTTGAACAGCCCACTGGTGAGGGATATTTAAATGCAAAATTCACAGCTGTGCCAAATGTATGCGCCAGAGCGAAAAGAGTTTCTTAATATGACAGGTTAATACCATGGATTTTTATTTCATTTGCCACTGAAACTGCTAATCAGAGAGAATTGGACTGTAGAAGCAGAGGTGAAATTGGGCAGTTGTTAAAATCTGAAAGACACAGCTTGTCACAAGCATAAAGCTTCTCAAGGTGTAATACCACGTTAGTATGATGTTTTTGAATTACTCAAAAAATTCTTCCCTTAGGTAGATGTACTTGACCAGCCATACTCAAGTACAACATCTGGAATTTTCCTCTACAGACATGCTAAGTGAGTAATGAGTCATGTTTCCATCCATATCCAGGATCAGGCTCTACCTTTCCCCACTAGATATAATTACTTACTACATTAAAGCAAACCTAGAAATAATCCTAATAAACAAAGTCTTTCAGATTTCAGTATACTTGACATTTCTGTGGTTCATGATACATTGGTGTAGAATTAGTAACTGAGTATAGCATGGATAATGATGTAAGCACATATTGAATGAAAAGTCTATAAACCATGCATCCAAACCTCATGATCATCCAGCCCTTCCCTGCCCTGCCCTAGGAAGTCTCTCATTAATTTTAGTACAGTTATCTCAACAGCTGGCCTTGCTTTTTTTCTGGACAGGCTTCTAGAATAACAACTCAACGTCTTTCACCTTACATGGACATACAAACAATCTGAAACCTATGGGATTAATCAAATTGCTTTTGACTGAGGAAAAGGCCCTTCAGTTATCTCCAAGATCTTGTGTTAAGTAGTCCTGAGGTCCATTAAGTCTCTCTTCAGATTTCCTCTTAAGTAGAAAGATTTTGGCAAGAGAGACAATTTTACTTTCAAAGTCAAAATTAGCAATATTTTCCTTCCCAGTAAATCATTCTTAATGATTCTGAGTAAAGGTATATCCTGTATCAAACTGATTTGACTTATAGCCCACTCCATACAAGGGAACCCATACCTGATTCTGCTTTGAAGATCAAGAACCAGATACTAGATAGGTTGGGGACCTAGTATAAAAATCATATACTATTGGTCTACCAACAAAACATGACATAATTATCATCATCTTAATCAACAACAACAACAACAACAAAACATAGTGGTAAAATGACTCCTAATGACATTATGCTATATTCACAAATTATTCCCTTGTTAAGCTATCATCAGAAAAGTTTATGCCTGCAGCAATGGGAACAAATACAAAGACCCACAATGAAATGTTATGCAGAGAGTAAGAGAACTTGGAACATTCACTCCTAAATGGGATGTCTCCATCATATACCCCCATCAGGTTTCAGGAAACCACCTTGAAGAATAGAAAGCAGAAAGAATGTAAGAGTCAAAGAGATATGAAGGACAGGAAGAAAAAAGACCTTCTAAATCACAGTGATCAAAGCTCATCTGAAATCACAGATACTAAGATGGTATACACAGGGCATGCTTGTGTCTGCATAAAGTCCTCTGAGTATATAGTCTAATTGAGTATATATTCTAATTCAGGCTTCTAATTGAATGGTCTTATAAGATCCCTGAGTTACAAAACAGTGGTCTGATTTTTTTGAGTCTTCTGGGCTTTTAGTCTTCCTTTATTTTGTCTTGTCAAATTTCATGTGATAATTATTTTATTTTATTGTATTTTATTATCATTCTTTAGAAGCCTGTTGTTTTCAAGTGAAAGAAAAAAAATGGATCTGGATGGGAGGGGAGCTGGGGGCAAACTGGGAGGAGTAGAGTAAGGGGAAACATTAATCAGGATACATTATGTTAAAAAGAATCTATTTTTAATAAAAAGAAGAAAATAATTTCTTTGTTTATATTATCCATTTTAAATAACTACCCAGTAGCTATTTCATTAGAAATGTTGGATTAGTGTTTCTGAACTTGTATTCAATTATACTGTATTTTTTTCAGTTTTGGTCACAATGCAGAGGGCAGTTGTGCTAGAAATACAAAAATACCAAAGAGAAATAAGAAGTAACTTTCTTCCTTCAAGAGAAAAGTACAAATATTCTTTGTTTTCCAGTTAAATAAATCACATCCCAAGGTTACTTTGAAAAAGAAAATAAAGACAAAACAAAATAAGAAAGTTCTTTTAAAAAAAAAAAGATTTTTCCTCTCATTTAAAATGAAATTCCATATGGTCTCTGGGCACCTTTTCTACCTTCACTATTTGAGAAACAGCATTCAGTTTATGAATCTAGATGCTCCCCTAGCCCACAATCTCATCTCCAGCTCTGTAGCAGGAAACCTGCTGTTGTTTCCATTCTTACCCGTTCCCATCCCCAAAGGATACTAAAAAAAAATCTCCCCCAAATTTCCTTCCTGCAACTCATCCCATTATCCAGACTCCAACACTAACAAGCATTCACCGGGAACACACCAGTTAAGCAGAACTTGGGAACAAATAGGTAAGCTAACTGAAGATCCTCATAACTCCCTCTTTCTATTCTGTCACCTCCTTAACACTGCTACAGAACATTAGCTGCAATCTTCCCTTCTCCTGCCTACATCTCCTCTGGATCACACTGTTATAACCTTCCTTTCCCTGCCTGGTCACTTTATCCTAGCCCAGAACCACACAGGCATTTCCTCTAAATACAAGGTCTTTTCCTCTTAGGGTAAAAAGTAAACTGAAGGCCGATTGACACTTCTCTTTCTGCTAGTAGTCCAGTTTCCCTAGTTCCATCCCAAACTCTATAACAGGAAACTGGCTGAAATGTCCCTTTCTTCTCTGACACCATGCATAATAGATCACAAAGACCTTCTCCTCCAACATTTCTTCCAGTTCATCCCCTTATTACAGCATCCAACACCAGAAAGCATTCCCTGTGAAGATACCAGCAGTCTCACTTAGGGTTTCTATTGCTGTGAAGAGACACCAAGACAACTCTTAAAAAAAAAATATTGAATTGGGGCTGTATTGTAGTTTCAGAGACATTATCATCCTGACAGGAAGGATGGCAACATCCTAGCAGACACAGTGCTGGAGAAGGAACTGAAAGTTCTACATCTTAATCCATTAGTCACCAGAATGCAACTACCTTCTATAGGCAATCAGGAGGGGACTCATTCTGTAATAAGTGAAGTTTGAGCATAGGACCTCAACTTCTAACCCCACAGTCACACACCTCTTCCAAAAAGGCCACACATATTCCAAACTACACCTCTTCCTAATAGTACCAATTCCCATGGGCCAAGCATATTCAAACCACCACACTAAATTAGGAAACACATAATCAAAACACAATCTGAAAATCCAAAGAAGAAACAGAAGCCAAGAACAAAATGCCAACCCAACAAACCCAGAAATCAGAACCAAGACCTATGATTATCCTAAACCCAGATGGTTAGATGTCCATATAAAAACACAATCAATAACAGCCAGGGCAATATGTTGTCATTAGAGCCAAGCAATCCTACCTCGGTAGGCCCTGAGTATGGCAACAGAGCTGAAACACAAGAAAAAGACATTATAGCCAATTATGTAAAGATGATAGAGATCCTTTCAAAAATGAGTAAATACCTTAGAGAAATTATGAAAAACACAAATGAACAATTGGAGTAAGTAAAGAAATCCCTTTTTAAAATACCAAGAAAACACAATCATTTGAAGGAAACAAAACTGTTCAAGATCTGAAAATGGAAATAGAAGCAATAAAAAAAAAAGATGAAGTAAATGATGAAATGAAAAATTTAGAAATTCAAAAAGGAAATACAGAAGTAAGCTTCACTAACAAAATGCAAAGCATTGGAGAAAGAATCTCAGGTCGTGAAGATACAATAGAATAAATAGATATATCTGTCAAAGAAAGTGTTAAATTAAAAAAACAAAAACAAAAACAAAACCCCAAAAATTCCTAGTACAGAACATTCAAGAAATCCGTAACAGCATGAAAAAACTAAATTTAAGAATAAGAATGAGGGGGTAGTCAATGACCTGTGGAATATCATGCTTAAGTTTTATCATGACTACTGTGATACGTATCTTACCCATGATTCTCCGACTGTGAGGAAAGCACACTGCAGTGGTTGGAAACACAAAGAGAATGTGAAAGACTATTACCAGAAATGGATGGAAGAGCAGGCCTAGAGCCTAATTGACAAAACAAAGGCTGTATTTCAACAAGGAAAGATCCCTTCAGCTCCATTCTCTGCTCCTCCTCCTCCAGGGGCCATGATCCCACCTCCCCGCGGTCTCCTGGGTCCTCCTTGGCCTAGCATGATGCCTGCACCCCACACGGGAGGCTATCCCATGATGCCAATGATGGGCCTTCCTCCTCCTGGGAGGATGCCTGTGGGACCAGCTCCTGGGATGAGACCACCCATGGGAGGCCACATGCCCATGATGCCCAGGCCTCCAATGATGAGGTCTCCCACCCGCCCTATGATGGTGCCCACACGGCCTGGCATGACCTGGCCAGGGCCAGACAAATAGGAGGGGAAGCACTCTTTATCATTTTGTATTCTTGTTCTGTTTCACCAGGAGATCTTGGTGCTGAGATTGAGTGCTTACTAGATGCATGACAAGGAAACTTCCCTTCTTAACAGAGAGAATACTTTGGAGGGAGAAGCGATACCAAAAAAGGGCATTTTCACTTATATTATAAAATGTTAAAATAAAATCATCAGCTCTTTTTGTTAAAAAAAAAAAAAAAAAAAAAAAAAAGAATAGGAATGAGAAACTGGGCGATGGTGGCATGTCTTTAATCCCAGCATTTGGCTGGCAGAGGCAGGTGGAATTCTGAGTTCGAGGCCAGCCTAGTCTACAGAGTGAGTTCCAGGACACCTAGGGCTATACAGAGAAATCTTGCCTTGAAAAAAAAAAAAAAAGACTAGAAATGAGAAAAATCCCAGGTCAAAGGCCCAAAAAACAATTTCAACAAAATTGTAGAAGAAAATTTATCTAACCTTTTAAAGAAGGAAATGCCTATAAAGGTACAAGATACATTTAGAATGCCAAGTGAGTTGAGCCAGAAAAAATATTCTAGCTACATAAAATCAAAACATAATCAAAAGGAACAAATACAGAATATTAAAAAGTTGAAAGGGATACAAAGTAACATATAAAGGCAGACCTATTAGAATTCTGTTGTGGATTGTTAGGGGTTTTTGGTCCCTCAAAAGGGGCACCTGTACTCAGGTAAGGTCAGGAGAAACTTAATTAGTCAGGTAAGACTAGAGCTTGTGATTGGACAGTGGAAGGAGAGGCAGAGCTCAAAGTTTTAGAGAGGGCAGAGAAAGAGAGATGAGAAAGACATAGGAGAGAGACAAGATGGTGCCTAAAGGAGAGGATGATGAGCCAGTACCACATGGTGTTAGGAGCCACATGTAGAAACTGCGAATTCTACAGATAGATGATTGAGTAATGTAGGGCACATCTATCCAATCTAGGTGTGCTCCTTGTATCTATATCAATTGAATTTTGGGCTCTTTGTGTGGGGATTTTAGGGGTTGACGATTTGTTGTCATAAATCTGGCTGGTAAATTACAAACCTCTGGAGTTTTCATTTTACAAGGTTAAGGGGATTAGAGCCAGTGATAGCCAGATTCAGCAGGCTAGCTGCAGGGGACAGATGGCTTGGGAATTAGAGCAGTTCTGCAGCTAACCACAGCAACCTAGGCAGACTACCTCTTGGGGCTCCCCATGGGAGTGGGGGAGACTGTCATTGCTAGTGCCTAGCCTGCCATAGTGTGGATTGTTTTTTTATAACTATACATTACAAAATTCCTATTAGAATTACACCTGACTTCTTAGTTGAGACTCTAAAAGGAAAAAAGGCCTGGACAGATACCCTGCAGATTCTGGGAAACCACAAATGCCAGCCAAGACTACCATATCCAGCAAACCTTTCAATCATAAATAGAGAATATAATTCTATGACAAATCCAAATTGAAATAACATCTATCTAGAAATCTAGGCCTATAGAAGATGCTAGAAGGAAAATTCTAACCTAAGAAAGTTAACTATATCCATGAAAACAAAGAAAATAAATAATTTCACACCAGCAAAATCAAAAGAAGGAAAACACACACACCCCAGAATCACACTCAGTTCCAACACAGCCAGCAACAACAAAATTACAGGAATCAACAAACATTGGTCATTAATATTATTCACTATCAATGGTCTTAAGCAATTCTCAAAACAGGGCATAGAATAACAGTATCAATGAGAAAAGAGAATCCATCTTCTGCTTCATCTAAGATTCACCTCTACAACAAGGATAGACATTACCTCAGATAAAGGCTTAGAAACAGAATTCCAAGAAAATGTACCTAAGAAGCAACCTGGTGTGCCCATTTTATTATCTAACAAAATAAACTTCAAACTAAACCCAATCAAAAGAGATAGAGATAGATACTACACAGTTATCAAAGGAAAAATCTAACAAGAGGACATTTCAATTCTTGGCATCAGTATAACAAACCCAACAGTACCCAAATTTATAAAAGAAACATTACTACAGATTAAGTGTACTGACCATCACACACTAATAATGTGAGACTTCAATTTCCACTCTGCCAATCTTATAGGTCATCTAGACAAAAACTAAACAGATAAATACTAGAGTTAATGATGGGGAACAGTGGCAGCGACCTCGTCAGAAAGCACCGCACACTAGGCCCAAACAGTTCCATGTAAGAGGTTTAATTAAGAGAGGGAGAGGGGGCAGTTGCGCGGAAAGAAAGAGAAGGGAGAGAGAGCGAGAAAGGAATGTTCCTTGTATTTATATGACTGCTGATACGTAGCCAGGTAAAGGTTGGAGGCGATTCCAATGGATTCTGGGAATATGGCGGCCGTTGCTCGGCAACAGGTCTCTGAGACCCGCCCATGAGTCACTACAGGCTTTGGATGCTAACAGTTAATATTGGACATTATAAACCAAATAGACCTAACAGATAGTTACAGAATACTTCCCTCAAGCGCAAAAGAATATACTTTTTTCTCAGCATTTCATAGAATTTTTTCCAAATTGACTTAGACACAAACCAAAGTCTTATCAGAAACAAACACCCACAGAAGGAGTGGCAGAGATTAACTATGGAGCAGAGATGGAAGGAAGGACAAGCATATAGCTATCTCCTAAGAGACTCTGACAATACATGACTAATACAGATGTAGAGGCTCACAGCCATTCATTGAACTGAGTACACGGTCCCCAATGAAGGAGTTAGAGAAAGGTTCTATGGAGCTGAAGGGCCCCTTAGGACGAACAACAATTACTAACTAGTACCCTCAGAGCTCCCAGGGACCCAACCACCAATCAAGGACTATACAGGGTGGGATTGAATGTACTGGCAGCAGGTATATAGTAGAGGATTGCAAATTCGATCATCAATAGGAGTAAAGGACCTCAGCCTTGTGAAGGTTTTGTGCCCCAGTGTAGGGGAATGCCAGGGCCAATAAGTGGGAGAGGGTGGGGTGACAGGCATTGGGAAGGGGTAGGCAAAAGGGGTTTGTTCTTGTTTTTGTTTGTTTGTTTGTTTGTTTGTTTTGGAGGGGAACCTGGGAAAAGGAAAATGTACATGTAAATAAAGAAAATACCTAATTAAAAAAAACAAAAAAAAACAAAAAGAAACAAAAATTGAAAGAACTTCCTGAATCCTATCAGACCAACATGATTAACTCTTGATATCAACAACAACAACAACAAAAAAAAAAAAACAGAAAGTTTGCAAAGTCATGTAAACTAAACAACTCTCTAGAAATTAAAAAAGGAGTTAAGATAGAAATAAAGATACTAAAGCCTTTCTAGAATACAAGAAAAATGAATACACAACATATCCAAATTTATATGACAATAAAAATGGTGCTAAGAGAAAGTTCGTAGTATAAAGTACCTCCATAAAAAGAACTGGAGATATTTAGTACTAGCAATTTAACACCATACCTGAAGGCTCTAGAACAAAAAGAATTAACCATACCCAAGAAGAGTAGACAGCAAGAAATAATAAAACTCAAAAAGCAAATTTACTAAAACAGAAACAAAGAGAACAATACAAAGAAAAAATAAAATAAAAAGTTGATTCTTTGAGAAAAATCAACAAGATAGATAAAAATTTATTCAATCTAACTAAAAGGTGGAGAAGGAATAACCAAATTTATAAAATCTAAAATGAAAAGGGGGACATAAGAATAAATATCAAGAAAATACAGAAAATCGTAAGGACTTACTTTAAAAACTTATACTGCATCAAAATGGAAAATCTAAAAGAACCAGATAATTTTCTTCATAGGTACCAGTTACCAAAGTTTAACTGAGACCAAATAAACAGTTTAAAGAGACCTATAACCTTACATGAAATGGAAACAGTCATTAAAAATCAGTAAACTAGAGCCTTCCAAGAGCCAGGTGGTCTTAGCACACAAATCTGCCAGGCTTTTAAGAAAAGTTAATACCAATACCCCTCAAATTCTTCCACAAAATAGAAACAGAAGGAACCCTTCCTAATTCAATTTATGAACATGCAATTACTCAGAGTCCCAAACCACATAAAGATCCAAAAAGAAAGAGAATTATAGACTGTTTTTTTCCATGAATGTGGACTAAAAAAATTCAATAAAATATATACAGAACCAAGAAGATATCAAAAAGATCATCCATCACAATCAAGTAAACTTTATCCAAGAGACATATGGGTGATTCAATCCATGAAAGTCAGTAAATGTAATCCACCATGTAAACAAACTGAAAGAAAAAAAAAAACATGATAAACATGTTAGATGCAGATAAGGCCTTTGACAAAAATCTATCACATGGTAAAAATCCTGGAGAGTTTAAGGATACAAGGGGCATATATAAACATAATAAAGTAATTTATAGACAAGCCTATAGCCAACATTAAACTAAATGGAAAGAAATTCAAAGCAATTCCACTAAAACAAGACAGAAGACAACGTTGTCCACTCTCTCAATATGTATTCAATATAGTACTTAAAGTTTAGTTAGAGCAATACAACAATTACAAGAGACTAAGGGAATACAAATTTGAATGGAAAAAAAATCAAAGTATCATCATTTGCAGATGATATGATGCTATACTTAAGTTACCCTAAAAGTTTTACCATTGAAGACCTACCACTGATAAACACTTTCAACAATGTAGTTGGATAAAGATTTAACTCAAAAAAAAAAAAAATAGCCCTTATATGTTGTACTGAGGGTGGGCCACTACTGTGGCCTGGAGCTCTCTCTCCCTGCTGCTGAGGCCTATGGGCAGGATGCATTAGTCAAGAAGGAAGGCAATGTATAAATGAGATATTTTATTGTAGGAAGGAGAAAATAGGCTGGTCAAGTAGAGAGAAGGAAAGGAGAGGAAGAAGAGGAGAAAAGAAAGAGAGAGAGGGAGAAAGGAGAAGAAGAAAGGAAGAGAGCCAGAGGCAAGAGAAGAGAACAAAGAGCAGGAAAGAGAAGAAGACAAGAAAGAAAACAAAGAGCAAGAGAGAGGAGGAAGAAGTCAAGAGAGCAAGAGCAAAAGAGGGAGAAAAGAAACAAGAGAAGGACAAAGAGCAGGAGAGGAAAGGAAGAGGGCAAGAGAGGAAGAAAAGAAGCAAGAAGGGAAGAGCAGAGACAAAGAGCAAGAGAGCAAGGATGAGGCAAAGTGCCCCTTTTATTGTATGAGGTGTGGCATGCCTGGCTGTGGTCAGATGACTGGAGGTAGAGTCCAGCTAGAATGCTGGGAGCTTGGGGCATTGTCTGCCTGATAGAGCACACATCTCCTGCAGGGGCAGCTGTAAGGGGTTGTGAGCCAAAGACTCAGAAGTTATAGCCGAGCTCCTTTTGCCCCCTGCAAGCAGAAACTGCCCACTGAGGCTCCAGGGCTCAAGGCCAATTACTTGACTGAGCCTAACTTTACTGAAAAGACCACTGCCCTACACTGCCCCACACTCATATATTTAAATGACAAACAGAATAAGAAGAAAATCAGGGAAACAATATCTTTCATAAAAGCCTGAAATAATATAAAATACCTTGAGGTAACTCTAACCAAACAAGTGAAATCTTGTATAGTAAAAACTTCAAGTTAGACATATATACTAGAAAAAAAGACAGCATCTTCAAAAACAAACAAAAAAGTAGAGAGACAGAGAGAGAAAATAGTGTTGGTCAAACTGAAGGGCTGCTGCATGTAGAAAAATGCAAATTAATCCATCCCTATCACCCTACATAAAACTCAAGTCTAAGTAAATCAAAGACCTCAACATAAAATCAAATACACTGAACCTGATAGAAGAGACATTGAGGAATAGCCTTGGACACATTGGCACAGGAGATAGTTTACACAAACAGAACACCAATGGCTTAAGAACTAATATCAACAATTGATAATGGTGCCTTGTGAAACTGAATAGCTTCTATAAGGCAAAGGACTCCATTAATTGGACAAAGGGGCAGCTTATAGAATGGAAAAATATTTTTCTCTACTCCACAACTTATAGAGGGCTAATAGCAAAAATATTAATAATTAAAAAACTCATAAAACTATACATTGAACATCTAAATAATTCAATTAAAATTTGTGGTACAGATATAAACAGAGATTTTGCAATAGAGGAAACTCAAGTGACTGAAATATACTAACTCTGGCTGTCAGGGATATATGAATCCTGTGTTATATTATTAGTATGGCTAAGTTCTTTACCCACAGGAGATAGCTCTATGGATTAGGCTTTGAAACAAAGGGAATATTCCTCCATTGCTAGGTTGAGTGCAAACTTATACAACCATTATGAAAATCAATATAATAGTTTCTGCAAGTGTTAGAATTGAACTACCTCAAGGTCCAGCTATACCATTCTTAGACATTCTTTGTTAGGATTCCTATTTCTGTGGAAAGTCATCATGATCATGCCAACTCTACAAAAGAAAAACAATTAATTGGGTCTGAGTTATAGTTTAGAGGTGTAGTTCATTATGATCATGGTTGGAAATATGACTGTATGCAGACATGGTGTTGGGGGAGCTGAGAATTCTACATCTTGATCTGTAGGCAGCAGAAGATTGTGAGCCATGTTGGGCATGGCTTGAACACAGGAGAGCTGAAAGCTGGCCACGACAGTTGACATATTTTCTCCAAGACCATACCTTCTAATTGTACCTCTCCCTATGGGCCAAGCATTCAAACATATGAGAGAGCAGAATACATTTTCAAATCACCACAGGCATATAACCAAAGAATGTCCCTTTCTTACATAAAGACAATTGCTCAATCATGTTCATTGTAGTTTTATTCATAATAGCCATAAACTGGAGACAATCTATATGTCCCTCAACAGAATGGATAAATAAAATGTGGTATATTTACTCAAAAAAGTATTGCACAGCTATTATTAAAAAGGACATCATGAAATTTATAGGCAATAGATGGAAGTAGAAAAAGGAAAGTCAGCCAAAATGAGGTAATTCAGACCCAGAAAGACATATATGGTATGTTTTCACTTATAAGTGAATCTTGGCCATTAAATAATGTTAACCAAACAACAATCCATAGACCTAGAAATATTAAGTATAAAGGGAAATAACTGGATGTGGACAGGAAAGGCTGAAATATGAATGTCCCTGGGAGAGGGAAATAGATGTATGAGTGGACTGTGAGTTGGTGGGGTAGTGAATAGGAAGATTAGATACAGACAGCAGAGAGAAGTAAGAGTTGAGGAAAGGAATTCAGGTAGAAACAGTTGCTATTGAAGAGCACTTGAGGGATGGTATAGAAACCTAGTGTAGTAGAAACTCCCTAAAATATACGGAGGTGATCCAAATGAGTTCTCCTAATTATGGGGAAAGACAGTGTCCTAACTTACTATCTCCTGTTAGCAAGAAATGTTTTCTGTACCTAGACTGAGTTCTATTGTATTGAGTTGTTGTCCATAGGGGTTCCATGGAAATTTGCAAACAACCCAGGCTGTTATTAAGAGAGTGGATTATTCTGTGCAACTGATATTGGGTCACCATTGCTGAGCACAACATCCATAGAACTCAAAAATCATTAAGTTGAGCTCGTGCTTACAGATATCTTCACCTCTGTCTTCTAGTGCCTTTGGTGTGGAAAGATACCCTGCAGGATGCCAACCTGTTAAAACCACCTTCAGTAGATAGGCATGACTCCTGGTCAAAGGATGGGGCCACTCACCCATTTCAAAATTTTTAACCTGGAAATATTCTTGTCCAAAGGAAGAACAGGGACAAAAAATGAAACAGAGACTGAAGGAAGGGCTAACTAGGGACTGCCCCATCTGAGGAATACATAATGTCTGCAGACACCAAACCCAATACTGTTGCCATGGTCAAGAGGCACTTGCTGACAGGAACATAGTATGGCTGCTACTGGGGAGGTCTGGCTAGCAAGTGACCAATGCAGATGTGGAAGCTTAGAGCCAACCATCAGACTGAGCTCAGGGAACCTGGTGGAGGAGCTGGTGGAAGGACTGGACTAGCAGAGGAGGATTTCAGCCCCATTGGAAGAACAACATAGGCTGGCCTGACCTCCCAGTTCTCCCAAAGTTTAGATCATCAATCAAGGAGTGTACCTGGAGGATTCATGGCTCCAGATACATATGTAGCAGAGGATGGCCTTGCCTAACAGCAATGGGAGAGGAGGCCCTTGGTCCTGTGGAGGGTGGGGGGATGCTGGAGCAGTAGGGTTAGAGAATGGGTGGCTAGGGGAGCATTTTCAAACAGGCAAAAGGGAGGGGAAGGGAGAATGTGGGATGTGGGATTGGTGGAGAGGTAACAGGGAAGTGGAATATAAAAAGAGAGAGAAACAGAAACAGAAACATCACCCTAGCCACAAGCCTTTTATTGATGATCTATTCTGTCCACAAGATATGCTAGGGCAATAGTGACACAGAACTTGTAGAAGCAGTTGGCCAATGTCTAACTTGACTTAAGGCAAGCTCCAGGAGACAGAACCTATATCAGACACTGCTTGTATAACTGAAAACAATAGACTAAATACTCCTGAGATCTAGGGGGAAAAACCCACTAGTCTTTAAAAATGTGTCAATAGGTGACTCTGAAAGATATTCTTCTATACTCAGATAAGTGGCTAGATCAGCAATCATCAAAGAAGCTTGCTCCTGAAGCAGAAGCAAACTATAGAGAGAGTCATTGGTACACACAGATCTAAATGGGCTATCTTCCTTAATTTCCTCTCCTCAGAGCTCAGAGAACAGAGAGGAAGATGAGGCAGAAAGAATCTATTTTCAATAAAAGTAGAAAAGGGTCAAGATTCACTGCTACCTAAATGCCACTAGAATATGAGCCCAGCATTTAGATATTCTTACCATAAAATTGGGGTCCATAGTTATAGGTGTAAATGAATCCTAAAAGAATTCAAATTCCATAAAGACACAAAGTGCATGGTGCCACTTAAGAAAGACAGAAAATGTTTGGGTTTTTTTTTTTTTTTTGGTTTTTATTTATTTTTTATTTTTATTTTTTTAGGTGTGTTCTGGTAGGTTGGGAAACAGACCTGCAGTTTAAAATTTTACTCTCTTGTTTACTTCCCTATACAAATATCTTGAAGACACTATCAGAATAGGTGATGTTCTTGATGATTGAAACATTAGAAGGTCCTTCTCAAATATTCTACATCTCTTATTTTTGTTAATGAAAACATAAAGGTTCAAAGATGGAGTTGACAGAAGAATGAAAAAGAAATAACAACAACAACAAAAAGAAAATGTATCTGTAGAAACAACCAATTAAAAGAAAGGAATACATAATGGCTGAGAAGCACCTAAAGAAATGTTCAACATCTTTAGTAAGCAGGGAAATGCAATTCAAAACAACCCTGAGATTCCACCTCAAACCAGTCAGAATGGCTAAGATAAAAAACTTAGGTGACAACAAATGCTGAAGAGGATGTGGGGAAAGAGGAACACTCCTTCACTGCTGGTGAGATTACAAGCTGTTACAACCACTCTGGAAATCAGTTTAGCAGTTCCTCAGAAAATTGGAAATAGCACTACCAAAGGACCCAGCAATACCACACCTGCGCATATACCTAGAAGATGCTTCAACATGTCATAAGGACACATGCTCCACTATGTTTATAGCAGCCTATTTATAATAGCCAGAAGGTGGAAAGAACCCAGATGTCCCTCAGCAGAGGAATGGATCTAGAAAATGTGGTACATTTGGTACATTTACACAATGAAGTACTACTCAGCTATTAAAAACAACGTATTTATGAAATTCTTAGGGAAATGGATGGATCTGAAGGATATTGTGCTGAGTGAGGTAGCTGTCTCCTGAGAGGCTCTGCCAGTGCCTTACTAATGCAGAAGTGGAGGCTCACAGCCATCCATTGGACTGAGCATAGGATCTCAATGAAGGAACCTATTCATTGAGAAAGGAGAGATGACTTGAGGAGCTGAAAGAGTTTGCAGCCCCATAGGAGGAACAACAATATGAACTAACAAGTACCCCTAGAGCTCCCAAAACCACCAACCAAAGAGTACACATGGTGGGACTCATGGTACCAGCTGCATATGTAGCAGAGGATGGCCTAGTTGGTCATCAATGGGAGGAGAAGCCCTTGGTCCTGTGAAGGTGGGTTGGTGAGCTGGGGTAGCAAGGAGGGAATAGGGGATGTTTTTTGGAGGGGAAATCGAGAAAGAGGATAACATTTTAAATGTAAATAAAGAAAATATATAATAAAAAGTAAAGGAGAGACAAAAATCAAAGAGTTTAACGTTTTTCTTTTCTTCCCAAGAAAGAAACAAGTTGATGGGTGTAAGAAGAAACCTATTGTACTATGACTGTTGTTATTATTGTTCAGTGCCGCTGCACACAGACAATGCAGCACCTGACACCTCAAGATGGCATAAGTATAACAATTCTTGCTGGATTTTGAGTCTATTATATAAATGTCAGGGATCATATTAAGTGCTTCATGAAACTGAATTTTAGGAACATGCTTATCAAAATCAGCAGTAAGAAATCATGAACTTGTATATCCAGATGTCAACCCTTATATCTAAAATCTAAAAATGTTTTAACTTCCAAGTTACAACTATGGACTTCAACTTTCTTTTCTTAAATTCTCTATTTCAAAGGATTCTCCATGCTCACACCCTTCATTCATGATCTCTGCACAAGGGAATACTCTTCAGTTCAGCACCACTGAGAACTGAATTTCTAAGTATAAAAATAAAACTGTTCAAGTTAGTATATTGCACTTCTCAGCTTCAGAGTCTTCTCTCTTACTGCAAATCAAAAGGCATCAGCTGTGTACATGTACAAAGCTATTTATTTCATTTCCATCCTTTTATTGCTGAACAGATTTAGCACGTTGAAAACTGAGTACTTTGTGCTTAGGTTCAAACTTAAAGGTGAGAAGATATATTCCCATTCCAATCCACTTGCATGAAAAGTTGCTTCAACAAGAAAAAAAAATGGTATCAGCAAAATCTCACTGCACAAAAACTTGAGCCCTCCTTCACTCCACTTCAATTCAGCAATCATTTTGTGGGCAAATTCCCTTTGTAAGACATCAGAAACTAACAAAAGACAAATAAAGGTTTCTGATCTGAAAATATAAAGCTACAGGGAGATTTAGAAAATTCACATTGGTGAATCTGCCTAAACAGAGTCATATGATTAGGAGAGTGTCCCAATTCACAGCCTTACTGACAGAAGGGAATGAATGATTCACATGTCTAATAACCCACCTGATAAGGGGCTTTTCTTAATACTGACTAGTACCTTATCAGTCTCTGAACTCAAGGTCGGTTAGCCCAACATATGAGTCTGGGCAGAAATGGTATGAGCAGATGAAATGTCTCTGGAGCATCTCAAAGAGCTAGTATCTCTCTTATCAGTCTTAAAGCTCTAAGCAACCTAGCATGCACTAGCTCATTAAGGTGAATGAAATCAATACCTTAGTTGGCATGGTTACATCCTACACCTATCACACCTCCACATCCTACCTATTCTCCCACCCTGAAAAAACAGTCTGCTCAAAGCCTCAATGAAACTGAGCAGACAAAAGAGACCGATACATGCTTCTCCCTGGTAAAGAACAAAGAAAAAAACTGTCAAAATATCTCTATGATGAGTGGTGGGATTATTTCTCTTATAAGTTCAGTCCAGGAAGAGGAGAGGAAGTAATTCTTGTTTGATGAATAGATTTAAATGCAGTACATGCAGAAAAATGAAGAATTATGGGGAAATATTCAAATTAAAGTAACAAGACAAATCTCAGAAAAATATTTCTGATAAAATGGAGTTGTATATCTTATCATTATCATAAAGATGCTTATCAATATGGATAAAATAATAAATAGCAAAATGAGAACTTCAAATGAGAAGTTCCAAAGAACATCCAGAATATATTAGATATCACAATATTCAGACATACCAAATAAAAACTATGGTCTTATAGTAAAAATACTGGAGTTTACTGGAGGAGTTCAATGGCAGATGTGGTGACTCAAAGAAAAGAAAACATGAACTCAAACACAGGCAACTGACAATAATTCAATTAGAGAAGTAAAGAAATACAGATCAGTATAACAAAGAAATTATAGGGATGTTTGCATACCTCCAAGAGTCAAAATGAAAATAAATTAAATAAAAGGTATAAAGCATCAAAAATGTACCTAGAGAAATACTAACTGAAGATTTTCTAAAACTCCAAAGAAAATAGAGAACTAGGCTCAAGACTTTTAAATGAGATATACCTAAAGAAATACACAAAAGAAACCTATAGTCAGATCTCAGATTTCAAAGACAAAGTAAGAATCTTGTGATAATCAATAGAACATTACAAAAGAACTTTAGTAAGGAAGGATAAAGAATGGTAGGAGAAGGATGAACTTTTTATCTTGCTAGGGTGATGAGATATCAACATGCAAAAGAATAAAATGATAACTTCATTTCATGTCATAAAGAAATCAGTCTAAAATAATTTGCAAGTTAATGTTAGAAAAAGTACTCTAAACGTCCTAAGAAGAAACCCTAAGGGATACTATTTATGACCTTGGTGTCTTCATTAGGTTTTTACTGCTGTGAACAGACACCATGACCAAGGCAACTTTTATAAAGAACAACATTTAACTGGGGCTGGTTTACAGGTTCAGAGGTTCAGTCCATTATCATCAAGATGAGATCATGGCTGCATCCAGGCAGACATGGGGCTGGGGGAGCAGAGAGTTCCATCTCTTGTAGCTAGGAGGATACTGGCTTCTAGGCATCTAGGATGAGGATCTTAAAGACCACACTCACAGTGATTCTCCTACTCCAAAAGGCCATACTTCCTAATAGTGCCACTCCCCAGGCCAAGCATATACAAATCATCTGACTAGGTTTCAGCGATTGCTAGTCCCAGTTGTCAAATTGACTATACCTGGAATGAACTACAATCCAGAAATGCAAGGCAAACCTGGGATCTAGATATTGAGAGTAGAAGACACAGGCCTTTGGTCCAGATTTTGTCATGGGACATATGTTTTTGATCATGTTCTTAGGGTATAGTAGACAACAAAGGCTTAGGCCCAGGCAAGATTCACACCTTCCAACTCAGGAGACAGAGGCAAGCAGATCTCTGAGTCTGAGGCCAGCCCAAGACAGAGAAATTTCAAAGTAAAGAAAAGCTTAGGTCTAGGCATGGTAGGACACACCTGTAATCTGTTCCATACCTTCTTCTGGAGACCTACATAAGGTCAATGAAAAAGAAAGGGTTGGTTCTTGTTTGCTTGCTTGCATTTACCTGCCAGCACATCTGTTGGAACCTACTTCTTCAGGATTCTATCAAAAGTGTTTTCCATATATATCAAGGCAGTTGTGTGTATGGGCTTACTTTGGGATTGCTTACATAAGACCTGTATAAAAACAAGTCAGGCAAATTTCCTTCATGGATTGGGGAGTGGTTCATGAGACCCTATCCCTAGACAAGAAGCTATTGTAACTCATGGCTACTGAGGGAGAGAGAGTCAGGTTTTTTATCAGGGATCTTGTCCTAGGTACATTTCCATGATCCTGTTATTGCCCTCACACATTCGTGCTTATGGGTAGAGTTGATTAGATTAAGTAGGTTAAAAAAAAAAAAAAAAGAGGAGATGAAGTTGAATGGAGGAGTTGGAAGGGGAAGTACAGAATATATATTCATTACATTTTCAAAGAATAAATTTAAAATATATTTAAAAAAATAATTCCTACAGAAAATTTCTAAATATAAAATTATTAACAATTGACTATGTTTGAAAAAGAGTTAAATAGGCAAAGTTTCACAAACAGAAATGATGAGTGGAAAAAAATGTTTCTAGTTCTTAAAACCACAGCAAAATGTCATCTTACACTATGCCTCCATTGCTGATAGGAGTACAAACTTGTACAGTCACTTCGGAAATCAATATGGCAGTTTCTCAGAAAATTGATAATTATCTACCTTTAGAACAACTATACAGGTAAAGAATATATACCCAAAGGAAGTTCTACCATACAACAAAGGTACTTACTCCATTATTTTCATAGAAGCCTTATTTGTAATAGCCAGAAACTGGAAACAACCTAGATGTACCTCAACCAAAGTATGAATGAAATGTGGTACATTTTATACAATGAAGTATTACTTGGCTATTAAAAACAGTAATTTGTAGGCAAATGGATGAGATTAGAAAAGATTATTCTAACTGAAGGAATTGAGACCCAGAAAGACAAGTATAGTATGTACTCTCTTATAAATGGATATTAGCCATAAAATAAAGAATAAACATTCTATAATCCATAGACTCAAAGAAGCTAAGTAATAAGGAGGGCTGGTAGGGATGGGAGTGCATGTGAATCTCACTAAGAAGGACAAATTGAGTAGACATTGTTGATAGAACATATAGTGGGTCACAAGACAGTTGTGGGCATGGGAACAAGAGGGATCCATTTGAGGGAGAACAGAGTGAGAGTTATACGAGAGAGAGCTGGAATAGGCAGGGCATCTTTAGTATGGGCTAGAAACCTAAGGCAATAAAAACTCCAAGGAGTCTATGAGGATGACCATAGCTAAGACTCCTAGCAATGAGGGATATGGAACCTGAACCAGTCATCTCCTGTAACCAGGAAATAATTCCAATGGAGGACTTGAGACACCAATCCAGTCACAAAACTTTTGACCTACAATTTGTTCTGCCTATAAGAAGAGCTTGGGTAAAGATGGAGCAAAAATTGAGGGAGTAGTCCAGTTTGAGACTCATGCCATGACAGGGAGCCCAACTTGACATTGCTAAAGATATTCTGCTATATTTGCAGACAGTAGCCTAACATAAGTGTCATCAGAGTGGTTTTACCCTGAAACTGATGAAGATATTCAGAGACCCATAGCCAAACATAAGTTGGAGTTTGAGGAATGTGACCCTCCTACAGGTGAGAGCTGGTTCTGACAGACCCCGCATTGCCACAAAAAGCCATGCCTCTCTCCAAGTTCCTGTTACGCCAGAAGTCCCGCCTCCAGAGACTGAAGATGAAACTGCTGATTGGGCCATATTGATGACAGACTGTAGGAGAGGTTTTGCTCTATCTACCTGTTTGCTTGTAACAAGGAGAATTAATTAATGATGGCAGACTGAAAGCACACCATGTGTCAGTCTCATTTTTTCAAACCCCTTCCCACATTCCTGTACCCTTAATTTTTTCAGGCCCTGACTCCCATTCCAGAAGACCCATTCGTGTATGTGGCTGTAGGCAGCTACAGAGGAATCCTGGCAGGAAGGAATAAAGGAGTCAGAGGGGTCAAAGACACCACAAGGGAACCTACAGAATTAACTAACCTGGACCCATAGGAGTTCACAATGACTCAACCACCAACCAGGGAGCATGCATGTGACTGACCTAGGCCCTCTGCATATTTGTTACAATTCTGTATCTTAGTCTTCATGTGGGACTCATAACAATGAAGTCAGCCTTCTCTGACTGTCTCCTGCTTGGGGGACCGTTTCCACCCACTGAGCTGCTGAATCTTGACTCAATAAGAGAAAATGTGCCTAATACTTCTGCAACTTAGTATTCCAGGTCTGGTTGAATTCTATGGGAGACTTCCTCTTTTCTGAAGAGAAATTGAAGAGGAATGGAGGGAGGGAGGGGAGTGGTGTGTGGGAGGATTGGAAGGAGAGGAGAAGGGTAAAACTGTAGTAAGAATGTAGAGATAATTAATTAATTAATAAAATAACAAAACAAGTGTTGGTGAAATGTAGGAGAAGCCACAGAATTGTACACTGGTGGTGTAAATGCAAAATAATAGAGTAGCCTTGTAGAAAGGAATATGGAGATTCCTCAGAGAAAACAGATACAGAAATCCAAAGTAATAAAAATGAGGACCTTCCCCCAATAGTAGCATTTCTACAGTCACTGGGTTTTCTTCACAACTGCCAAGATCTAGAAGAAATGAATTAAATATCTACTGAGAAGTAAGTTTGTTATGTACATATAACAAAATGATATCTAGACATCCTTTATTCTTTGTGCAAACTTGGATCCTGAAAGCATTTTCCCATGTGAAATAATCTGCTCTGAGAAGAACAGATGCTGGGACTTAATAACTGTATCCCAGTACCCTATTAGTTAACTTTGGATTAAAGAGTTGCCTAGGCTACAAGTCAAAATCAAAGCCTGATTGACAGCAAATAAACAAGAAAACAATGAACAATAAAAGCAGCAAGCAAGCAAAACCAAACCACATTATTAAAAAGGGAAAGGGAGATGGAGGACATTCTAGGGGCTGATAAAGTGCAGCCTCCCAACAGCTGAGGTCTTTAAAGCTCCTAAGCGATTGGTATAAAATTTGTGTCGATGAAGGAACACCCTGTGGAGATCTTCAGTGCAACATTGAATTAAGAGTCAATTCCTATGTGTTGTTATACAATTCAAATTTGTTTGAGAGCATGCATTCTCATGTCATGTACTATAATTACAACAAAGGAATATTACAAATGGTTACAAATGGCTCCTGCAGTTCAAAGACGAGTGTGCTCACTCCTCTTCCATGGCAGATCTCAAATAACTGACACCCCAGGAACAGCTCTCTTCCTTTGGACAGAGATGAAAGAATGGCCGTGGTTAAGTTCTGCAGTGTTTACTACAATACTGCCAATGTACGCAAGAACCTTTCCCTTGGCTTTCCACTCTCACTCTGAAATGACAGTATGCGTTGTAGGGCAAAGTGTCTTTTAGACTCACAAAGTGGATTTTTATAGCTCCTCTGACAAAAAGTTAATTATTCATAGAGTTAAGGTAAGTAACAGAAGGACTGTAATTCTACATAATGAAGTTTCAACTTGGCAAAGTAAAAATTGAGAGTTTACAAATGCATAGCTTCTAGTATTCTCTGTTTAACATTTTTGGCTTCTTTTGTTTCTTCACTTCTACAATTTGAAAATCTCTATAAGAAGTATTCAATTTGGGGGAAAGTCATAATCATAAAGATCTGAATGGTTTTCTTTAATTTAAAAAATAGGACATCTATTAGCTCCTTGTATTTAAATAAATGACATCATTGTTAGAAAGAACGCTTATTACATGCTTTTTTTGACATTATTTTTTCTTTTGTGGAGTCTTGGAACTCATACTGTATACCAGCCAGGCCTTAAACTCACTGAGATCCACCTGGCTCTGCCTCTTCAGTGTTGAATTAATTTAGGTATATGCATCATCACTGCATAGCATGCATTTTTTTTTAATTTAATTTTTAAACAGAGAAGATAGGACTCAGAAAGCTTGGAATGCTTTCCTGTAGTTGCACTATTTCAAGTGCTCTGAGGTTCTGTATTCCAATCTCACTTCAGAAGGACAGCTTGTTGCTAGAGAGTCTCATGTTTCATTTTAGTTTCCTTACCTGGGAATATCTTCAGGCTTCTAATTACTCTCATCTCCTCCCTCCTCTCTTACCCATCTTTTTCTTTTAGGGATCAAAAATGTGTCTAAGCATGAGCCTCTGGGTTTTTTTTGTATGCATTGACAAGCATATGCCTCTTTCAAGATCTTCAGAATTCAGACACTGGACTTGTGTAGATACAGAAAAGAAATTTACTGGCAAACTGTACCTGGGTATCTTGAATGCCCAATGGTTCCAAATATTGAAGAACTGACATCTAGATTTAATGGTTAGGTTTTGCTCGGCTCATTGTGCAAAAGAACCAATGGGTAGAGATTCTGGGAAGGTTGTGAAGAGTCAGATGGGTCCTCTAAGAGTGGCTCACGTAGGAAAAACATAACAGGGAGCAAAATCCATGTCTGACTGAAACACTAACTCGTTTCCTATGTATCAGAGCTCAAGTTCATCTTGAGGCCAGGGAAAGAAGCCAAGCTGACCATCCACCTCAAAATCGAGTTCCAAATGGCTAACGATGTAAAACATTGGTGTTTGTTTAAGTTTTGTTCTTGTTACTTCATTTTTAAAAAGGCTTAAGGTTTCTCTTTTCCCTAGGTAACATCATTATTAATTAACAGCTTCTGCCTTCCATCATTATATAGCAAATAGATTCTTTGTTTTAGAAATATAGAAAATACCCCAAAAGTAAAATAAAAAATAAAAAAACCATAACTTATCCTTTTATCCTTGATGAAACCCACTTCTTTTTTTTTATTTTTTGGTTATATATTTACATTTCAAATTTTATTCCCTCCTCCCAGTGTCCCCTTCGCAACCTATTCTATCCCCCAAACCCCTGCTTTTATGAGGGTGTTCTCCCACTCATCCACCCACTCCCATATCATTCCCCTATTGTGGGGCATCAAGCCTTCACAGGACCAAGGCAATCTATTCCATCTATTGGCATAGATTCCATCTATCCATCTTCCTCCCATCTATTCCAGATAAGGCAATCATCTGCTACATATGCAGCAGAAGCCATGGGTTCCTACATGAGTATTCTTTGATTGTACTCCAGAGGATCTGTTTGGTTGATAGTGTTGTTCTGTCTATGGGGTTGCAAACCCCCTCAGCTCCTTCACTCCTTTCCCTAACTCCTCCATTGGGGTCCCCATGCTCAGTTGGCTTTGAACATCCACATCTGTATTGGTAAGGCTCTGGCAGAGCCTCTC
>JADRCD010229924.1:0-21980 GCA_019843815.1 Montemys delectorum | reverse complement strand
GAGAGAGAGAGAGAGAGACAGACAAACAAACAGACAGACAGAGAGATACAGAGACAGAGATAGAGACAGAGAGAGACACATACACACACAGAGTGAGTTAGTTTCTCTATGAGAGACTAAACCCAGGACCTTGCACATGCTAGGCAACTTCTACCCTTGAGTGGGAACCCTAACTCAAAACTGTTTAGTATTTGTGTTTATCATAGTTGACTAGAAAAATAGATACTTCCTGATGCTCAAAATTACAACTATGCAAATTATATATCTGTTAGTTGAAAATACTCTTTATATGACTATAATCCCACATCATGCTGATCTTTTAATGAGTTTAGCTTCATTTGTTATTGGTATGTCTTTGTTTTCTATGGCAACTAAAGTTATGTATTATCTCAATTTTTATTTTAAGTTTATACTCATTTTTTTTGTTAAAGTCCAGATGGTATTTAGTTGAATTTTAAAAAGTCTATTGATTCACTGACATTTACATCAGAAAGCCAATATTTTAAGTTAATGCAAGTTGTTTGTGTATAACATTTATTTTAAAACAATTATTTTGTCCCAGGTGTAATACTAAATGCCTTCCTTTATTTCTAGCACTCAGGAGGCAGCAGCAGACTGATCTCTGGATTCTAGGCCAGCCTGGCTTACAAAAAAGAGTTCCAGGACAGTCAGAGCTACGTAGAGAAATCCTGTCTCAAAACAACAACAACAACAAAAACAAAAAAACCAAAAAAAAAAAACAAAAAAAAAACGAAAAGAAAAAAAAGAAAAAAGAAAACCCACCAATTTCTGATGTATTAAGGAAAAACAAAACAAAATTTTATATCTGTTTACATGCGGTTTCTTCTGTGAGAAACACTAGGTTAATGGTTCTCATTTAGGACAATTAGCACTCCGCAGGACAGGAGGCAAAGCCTGGAGACATATTCCATTGTAACAATTTCAGGAGGTGCGCTACTGGAGTCTACTAGCTATTGGCTAGGAAAGCACAAGCTTGTCCTCACACAGAAAAGTATCTACTCTTCTATAGCAAAGTACGTGCTCACACACACTTACTTCTCTTAATAACGCTGCCAAAATGCAAGAGTACGCATTCTGGTGATTCAGATAAAGATATCAAAGAAAAGCTGTAAAGTTGTAACTGGTTTTGGTTTTTGAAACAAGGTCTCACTCTCCAGGACTGACTGGCCCAAGTCTTGCAGCAATCCTTCCCCAGGACCAGGTCCAGCTTCCAAGTGTTTCCTTTAAGGAGTAAAGTGAAAGTTTCTCACTTTCCTACCTTAAAAAAAAAAAACTCCTATGCTAAAGTCACTAAAATTTGTAGTAAGAATAAACCTTCAGCTGGGCAGTGGTGGTGCACACCTTTAATCCCAGCACTTGGGAGGCAGAGGCAGGCTGATTTCTGAGTTCCAGGCCAGCCAGGGCTACACAGAGAAACCCTGTCATGAAAAACCAAAAAAAAAAAAAAAAAAAAAAGAGTGAACCTTCAACCTCTCAAACTGTGAACATGATAAAAACAACAACAACAAATTCATGCGAGTTTTGCCATCATAATTTAAACTGCAAGGGTCCCACAGCAATAGTGGGACGTGCTTGAAATAAGATGGTAAAGTTTTACATTAGAACTCCTACTATACTCTGTTTTAGGCATCCACTAAGGGTTGGACAGCATAACCTCTGGATTAGGAAGAGCTATCGCAACTGAGCCCTACTATCTATCTTGAATAAATTCACAAATATCTGTCATTTCGTGAAACTGAAAAGGATTTTATGTATTAATTGAAATAAAAATTTATGCTTATTTTTCCATCTATAGGTATGGCCATCTTCCACTTAACTCAAAATTCAGCTTATAAATTAATGTGCTACCTGTCTTTTATATACTCAATCCCGAAAACCTGTACATTTGTTGAGAATGTACAAGGGATTTTATCTCAGCCTTATGTAATAATCAAGAATGCTTAGTAGAGCAATAAGAACAGCATAATAAAAACCAGCCATACCCTTTACACACTGATTTCAACAAAACAAGAAATAATCAAACAGCGCGTGCTCGGGGTAGATTTTACTACCCGTTTTTACCCTCCTTTCCCTCACACACTCAAGGGGAGCGCAACGAGCGGCGGTCTAAATGATGACACCGTAACCCCGTGTGCTATCACTGCAACCCGGAGCAAACCCACCCCGAAGGGGAAGGCGTTTGCTCTGCTGGTCGGGTGGCGGCGCAGGCGACCGGGCGGACCCCGCATTGTCCGGGGTCTCGCAGCCGCTTCGGCCCCCGCAGCCCCGCGGTCCCGCCCCAGCTCTGTTCGCGCGGGGGGACCTTACCCGGGCGGGTCCGGCCATGGCCAGCGCGGACGCGCCTCGCCTGAGCCTTGGCCCCGGCGACGCCCACGTTCCCGGGCGACAAAACAGGCACTCGCTCTGCACGGACCCCAGGTCCCCGCCGGCGCTCGCCCCTAAGCCACCGCCCGGCCCCGTCGCCGGGGAACGCGGTCGTCATCGCGCCCCACAGCGCCCCCTGCAGGCAGGAGGAGCAGCCCGGCTCCGCACCCGAGCCTCGCGTGGCCACAGCCACCTTTCTCTACAGTGACAAAGAGAGTGGAGAGAAGGCAGGGACCTCCAAAACGGCTCTGAGACAAGCACTGGGTGCACAGGATCCATCTTTGCAGTGGGCTCTGGAGTCAAGACGGGGACATGGAGACTAAGACTAGCAAGAAAATGACCAGGAAAAAGGCCTCCCCTCGGAACAAGTTGCCACTTAAGGATACACCTGGCCAGGGCCAGAGGTGGGTGTTCTTCCACAAATCCTGTCCACCCATATTGAGAGCACTCCACGGACCCGAGCATGCGTGGAATTCCCTCCTTTGACTGGAGAAGCCCTAGGAAATAAGGCTAACCGCTCATGCCTCAGGCTTCTGCTGCAGGTCACAGGTGAACCCTAGGAGTGAAGACAGAGCGCCCATAGCGTCGAAGCTTTAGATTCTAACAGAAATACACAAAGGGAGAAAGATACAAAAGGGACGCGGGAGAAATGGAAACCCAGGAAGAGAGTAAGACACTGACAGAAAAATAAGCAAGGGAGAAGCAAAATTGGAAGACAGCTTATTACCAGACTATTAACTTCAAGTTATTTCCGGGTGTGTTATGAGTCTGGCTCAAGTATCATAAAGAAAAGGCATTGTCAGTGAGTAAATAGAGAAATTAAATAGTCCCTGAGTAGTTATGTCAGAGTGTACATGCACCTCTTTGGCACAGAATAGTGACATGAACATATATGTATTACCAATTGAATGGTTTCTTTTAGAAAATATCATACTGGGGACCGGTGGGTTAGCTCTGTAGGCAAAACACTTGCTGCTATAGCCTGACAACCTCAACTTGATTCCCAGGATCAGTTTAGAGATGAAAAAACAAAAACCATTCTACAGTGTGTTCTCTGACTCCCACAGCCCAGCACCCTCCAGCACCCACCCCCACCCAAAACCCACCATTAAAATGAACTTAAATGTATAGTAAAACTGATTTCTTTTTCCTTCTTGAGGCAGGGTCTCACTTTGTAACTCTGGCTGTTCTTAACGATGTATCCCAGGCTGGCCTTAAATTCAGAGATCCTCCTGCCTCTGCTTCCCTAGTGCTGTGATTAAAGGCGTGTGCTACCAAGCCAAACAGTCGGGGGGGGGGGGTGTTCTTGTTTGTTAGTTTTTCTTTATTTTTAAGAATGTTATGGATAGTGTTGTTTACTGCATGCAAGTATGTCTATATACTGTTGGGATTCAAAAAATTTCCTCATAAACCATATGTATACCAGTGTCAGTTAAGTCAATAGTTCATTGAACACACACCATAATACTGGACATCCAGGATCACAAGAAGGAAAAACCTAATTATGGTGCTAGTCTGCTCTCAGGACAGCCTTTTTATAGGAAAAAAAAAAACCAGGTTCAAGAGTTTAAAGGACAAGGTCGGGGGAGAAGTTGGCTTACTAGGCAAAGTATTATCAGGTATAATAATCCTTCAAGCCGATTGGTCCTGAGTAAGGTAAGGGGGTGGTGGATGGTGGTGAACAGAGGAATTTCAGAACACTGAGATAAGAGAGCATGAGGATCGCAATGATAACTTTTTGTCTTTTTAGTAGCAGTCTTCAGTGTTAGCTACAAAAAGCACAATGATCTCATCGGAAGGTGCAGGAAGGGCTGCCCTGTGGTCAGCTCTGAATCAAGATAGTTTAGACGTAACAGTTCACGTTGACCTTCGATTTGATGGGTCGTACATAAAGCTTTGTGGAATTTCTTTTTTTTTGGGGGGGGGGGCGGTCAAGACAGGGTTTCTCTGTATAGCCCTGGCTGCCCTGGAACTCACTCTGTAGACCAGGCTGGCCTTGAACTCAGAAATCCACCTACCTCTGCCTCTCAAGTGCTGGGATTAAAGGCTTGCACCACTGCTGCCCAGCTGGCTTGTGGAATTTCTTAGGATTAGCAAAAGTCATACAGACCATTCAAAGACAACAAAACAGGGTATGTGGTCAGGATGTCCTTGCCGTAAGTCAAGTCACTTCTCTGTGTCAGTGACTGGCAGGCATGGGACAAAATGGCTACAGCTATTCTAGGGAGGTCCGAGGGATATCAGAGCACTTGAATTTACAGGCAACTTTCCTGATATGATGCTGGGAATTGAACTCTGTTCGCAAAAGGAGTTTGAGCTCTTAACCACTGAGCCATGTCTCCAGTCCCTAAAAACTGTTTTCACAATTGACCTTGTATTGTTCCTTCTCTCTGTCAAGAATTCCTTTCTCCTCGAAAAACCAAAACCAAAACCAAAAAAAAAAAAAAAAAAAAAAAGAATTCCTTTCTCTCTGATTTCAAGTAGTTGATTATTATTCATAGTTCTGAGAAAATGAAGTATAAATCCACAAACAGGAATAAAACCTTCAGGCTAGACTGAGATTACTTATTAAATTTTTACCATTAAAAATGGCTTCAATAGTACAAGAATGAAGTAATGAGTTTGAGAAGCAGTGAGGTATAATTTCCTCAAATTTCTCTTTAATCCACTCCTCAAGTAGAAAATTAGTCTTATTCTGGCAGCACGGGCAGGCATCAAAGTATTAGTTAAAGAAATAAAAGGAATCCACTGACAGGGACAATCAGATTATGCTGCAACTCTCTCCTGCCCCAACCCAAGACAGTCACTGGACATAGCTTTAGCTGGCCTGGAACTCACTATTCAGACTCTGAATTCTTTTTTTCTTTTTTTTTTTTTTTTTTTTTGAGACAGGGTTTCTCTGTCCTGGAACTCACTCTGTAGACCAGGCTGGCCTCAAACTCAGAAATCCGCCTGCCTCTGCCTCCCAAGTGCTGGGATTAAAGGCTCAACTCTGAATTCTACATCACTCACCTCATCCCACGTCTCTTTTCCCACAGTTAGAATTGCTAGGTAAAAGCTAGGTGTGGTGGTGTACGCCTTTGATCCCAGCACTTGGGAGGCAGAGGAGGGTGGATCTCTGTGAGTGTGAAGCCAGTCTGGTCAACATAGTGAGTTCCAGACCAACCAAGGCTATACAGTGAGACCCCACTTCAAAAAATAAAAAACAAATAAACAAAAAAAAAATCAGAGTTTTGGAGGATGAAGAGATGGCTCAGTGGCTAAGAGCACTTGTTTCTTGTGGTGCTTTGAACAAGAATAGCCCCCTTAGGTACATTTGTTTGAAATTTTGAACCTAGTTAATGGAAGTATTTGGGAAGGATTAGGAGGTGTAGCCTTGTTGAAGGAAATCTGCCACTGAAAGCAGGCTTTGAGGTTTCAAAAGCTGCTGGCCATTCTTTTCGTAGACCTGGCTATAAGCTCTCAGTCTCTGTACCAGTACCATGCTTGCCCACCTGCCTGCCTGATGTCATACTTTCTGCCATGATGGCCATAGACTCTAACCTGAAATCATAAGCCTCGAATAAATGCTTTTTTTCTATAAGTTGCCTTGGTCATTGTGTCTTATTACAGCAATAAAAAAGTAACAGACATTGCTTTTGCAGAGGATCTGGGCTTGGTTCCCAGCACCCACATGGCATCTAACAACTTTTTGTAACTTCAGTTCTGTTTATTTGGTTGTCTTTTTTTGTTTGGTTGGTTTTGGTTTTGGTTTTATGGTTTTTTGAGACAGGGTTTCTCTGTGTAGCCCTGGCTCTCCGGGAACTCACTCTGTTGACCAGGCTGGTCTCGAACTCAGAAATCCACCTGCCCCTGCCTCCCAAGTGCTGGGATTAAAGGCACGTGCCTCCACTGCCCGGCTGTAACTTCAGTTCTAAGGGCTCTCTTCTGGCCTCCAAAGGTACCAGGCATGCCCATGATATACATACATACATACATACATACATCCAAAACATTTATATGCATAAAATTAGAACAAATAAATAAAAGACATGAAGAAGACGTACTCATGCTTATACTTGATATCAATGGCGGCCTTTGAACACATTCCACACAATGAACAACATAATAAAAGAATCATACATATCAAGCAAGGAGAGTATTGACTATCCAGTCCTGGAACATACGTTCAATCTAAAAGGAGTTACCTTATTTAGGGAAATAATCATTGCTACGCAAGACTGGGCTCAGTACTTACCTTGTGTGCCAATTTTAAAAACCCTGTTTCTCTTGGAATAATTACAGATTCACAGGAAGCTACAAAGATTGTACAGAAAATGTCTTCTGAACCAAGTTTCCTCCAGAGGTCACACGCTACTTTATGTAGTAATATCAGAATCAGGGAACTGACACTAGAATGGGGTTATAGTCAATATTTTATTTCCTTTATTTTAGTAAGCAATATTACAATTTTCCCAGCATTTCTCTTTTTTTTCAAACCTGTATGAATCAAAATAGTCCCAGACCTTTACTACAGTAAATAAAGAGAAAAGCTGATATTAAGTGTACCAGCTTAAGCAACCATTCTCCTCTGTAGGACATTCTGGCTGTTTCAGGTTTCTAGCTGGCACAGCAACCAGCTAGAAACGACCGCTGAAGGTCTGTGGGACAGCATATGCTTTCACTTTTCTGAGATGAGAACCCTGGACTACAATTATGTGCTGAAACATGAGGCTATATTTAAGGTTCTTTTAAAAAGATTTACTCATTTTTATTTTATGTGTCTGGGTTTTGCCTGCCTATATGTCTGTATTCATGTCGATGAAGTGTCCCTGGAGGCCAGAAGAGGATGTCAGAGCCTCTGAAACTGGAGTTACAGAGGGTTGTTACTATCTTAAGTGCTCGGACAGAACCCAAGTCCTCTGCAAGAGCAACAAGTGCTGTTAACCACTGAGCTGTCTCTCTAGCCCTATTTGTTTCTTTTCAGATTTAGTTTTTATTTGCGTGTGTGAGGTGTTGTAAGCTTCTGTGCATCATGTGAGTGCAGGAGATGGAGGCCAGAAGAGGCCACTGAATATTCTAGAACGGAAGTTACAGATGATTGACAGCTGCCATGTGGCTGGGTACCATACTGCCACGGACTGGGTTTCTGCAGGGACTCCTTGTTCCGCAGGGTGATGAGAGTTCTGGCCTGGTGCGCAAAGAATTTGGCGAGTGACAAACAAAAATGACACAAGGGAGTGTAGTATCTGAGTGTATTTGTACAAAGTAAAAATCAGGCTTATATAGTATACAGAAACAGGGCAAATGTCAGGGATCACGTTGGTAGGTAGTAGTCACATCAAAGTCAGTAAGCTCAAACAGCCAGGTGTAAATGATTCCTTTGGAAGTGCAATAGTGCTTTTCCCCTCTGGGGGCAGCCCTAAGCAAATTCTCTTGGTCTGAAGCAGGTAAGCACCAGGAAGTCCCATTCTAGCAGCTCCTGGGAATGGTTTGGCTTGTAACGCAAACATTAGTTCAGGAAGCTTTTCAACTACCCTCTAGTTTGTAAAGTAATTCTGCCTTGTGTGGCACTGTTCTTAGAGTTCTAACTATGTTTACAGATAGCAATATTGTCTGACTACTATCTCTAACTCTGGAGACGCCCTGTCTGATAAGGCAGCTTCCTTGTGGGAATCAGTAGGCAACAATGCCTGACCTCTTCTGCTAATTCTGGGGACTCCCTGTCTGGTAAGGCAGTTTCCCTTGTAAAAATTCCAAGCTAATAATAGCTAGGAAATCAATTAGGATCATTGAAGCACTGTGGAGGCCAGGAAACAATGTTAAATCTCAGCTTTAGCTATAACGAAATAATTCTTAGGGCACGTTTATGCCTGAATAAAGAAAGCACACAGATCTCTCCACAGACTTTAGCAGAGACCAATCTGGAACACATCAGAGCTAGGAGATGTCAGCGACTGAATACTCAGGAGGCAAGCTAGCTCCCTTTGAAGCTGTACGCCTCAGGTCTATGATCAGGTTTTTTAGACCTGTCATGCAGACACAACTTAAGTAGATGAGTGCTGCGAGACACCATACATCCCTTGTCACATCTTCCTGGGCAAATCTGGTGGCCAGAATCCTGTCTCTTGGATGTTCCACCTCCTATTTAAGGCCATAGGCCTTTTAGCTGACAGCTGATGTATCCACACAATAAGCAGGATATTCTCTCTACAGCACTGTCTTAGAGGAAGAAGCATCTAACAGCTTGGTGATAGTATCATTATTTTGAACACACAGAGGTAGTCCTAATGCTTGGTGGAGCTCAGCTGAACATGTCTTACTTATCCAACCTTTGGGAGGTAGAGGCAGGAGGATCAGGAGTTTACCGTCATCCTCCACTACTTTGGCTACGTGCCTCAGAAAGTTAAGATAAATAAGAAGTCAAGGATTGTTTAGTAATACAAATGTCCATGTTTAGTATTCGTAGGAGCATCTAACAATTAACAGGGAAACCACTCCCCACCCTTAAAACAGGGTTCCACTGTGGAGCTCTAAATGGTCTGCAACTTGCTATGTCCTCTAGGCTGGCCTTAAACTTACAGAAATCTTCCTGTTTCTGCTTCTTAGTGCATGGATTAAAGGAAAGTACCATCATATCAGGCTTTGTTCTTGCCTTCTAAGACTTTTTTTGTTTTGTTTTGTTTTGGTTTTTGGTTTTTTTGAGACAGGGTTCTCTGTGTAGCCCTGGCTGTCCTTGAACTCATTCTGTAGACCAGGCTAGCCTCAAACCCAGAAATCTGCCTGCCTCTGCCTCCCAAGTGCTGGGACTGAAGATGGGTGCCACCACTGCCAGGCCGAAGACACCATTTGAAAATTATGTCTTTTAATAATAAAATCATTTATTATTTTCCTAAGGTTAGTATTTCTCTCTGTCTCTCTTCTTCTTTCTCCTCCTCTTTCTTCTTCTTTTTCTAGTTCATTCCATTATAGTGACGTTCTAGTTTATAGAGAAGGGTAATTTTAACTTCCAACTATGCACCATCTGGCCACAGTTCATGCTCAAGTAGAGTCAAAGCACACATAAGGTATTGCTTTGTACGTACACTATAAAACATCACAGCACACTCAAGTGATAGTGGCCCAACAGGACCACCTATGCTTTGGGGAATTATAGACACTCTACTGTTGACGGCATTGAATGGATTCACTTACTGAAATAAAGGTCTGAGAAAAGAAATGCTGGAAAGTTGTGGTCGTGCGAATCTTTCTGCCACACAGGCTGTTAAACACACAACTCTATCTTCCCTTGATCCTTAGTGCAGATCCAGCAGATCTAACCACAACCTTTATTTTTGTTGGCTCAAATAGTCCACTTCTCGGTGCTGGTGAGTGAGCTCGGCAGAGGATCTGGGTTTGGCTTACAACTGTGTGTAGCTCCAGCTCCAGGTGATCCTTCACCCTGTTCTGGCCTCCATAGGCACTAGACACCCAAGTGTAGACAAACACCTATAAAATATAAAATTAAAAGAAACAAATCTCAATTTAAAAAATGCCACTTCTCATCCAAGCCCAAGAGAGGCAATAATCCAAACAATCCGAATCTCTGGTGACAGTACAAGCCATATTTGTAATTTCTACGAATGATACAACTCCATCATTTCCCACCTAGCTCACTCATTTCTCCTTTGGTAGTAGATCACACTATCGTCCAGCCTAGACACCGCTCCCTGGGCCTTAAACTACCTCGCACCTGCTGGATCTTCTCAGAAGGATGGGAGGAAACCGGAGTAGCTTGGTTGGGTCTGCATTTCACCAAAAACTCTTTCTCAGAAGCTGACCTCTGGGAGGGCGCTCCGGATGCGGGGGCCGCCAGGGGGCGCGCTGGCCCGGGAGGACCGACCGGAGGGGGGCGCGTCTAGGCCGGCAGAGAGCACTCACTGCCCACACAGCGCCGGCGGAGGGGCGGCTGCAGCCGGTGCGGCGTAGGCTGCGAGCTTCTCGGCTCCTCTGCGTGCCAGCGCCTCCCGGAAGCCGGCTTGCCGCCGCGCGAGCGCTGTCAGAGCGAGCCACGCGAGGCCGCTTCTCGCCGTCCGCCGAGCGCACTGAGCCAGCCGCCGGGGCCTGCGTGTGGTGGCGACTCCCGGGACGGGACCGGGCAGCGGAGGGCCATGGCTGAGGCGACTGCCGCTCCGGTAAGGGCGCTGACGCACGGGCGTCTCTGTCACCCGGGCCTCGGGGGTGGCGACGGGGCTGGGGCTGGCCGCGGGCCTGGTCGCCCGCGCGAGTCTGCGACGGTCGGTCGCTGGCCGGGAAGGGCCACCGCGCACCGCAGCGCCGGGCGACGCCGGGGGGGACCCGGGTCTGACGTTGCTTGCTCACCCCCACGCGCCGGCCGCGGCGTTTCGTGCCGTTCGGTACAGCTGGGAGGGCTGTCGTGGCTCGGGGCGGAGGGACAGTGCCCTGCGAGGCGGCGAAGGGAAAAGCCAAGGTGTGTCCGTGCGTCCACCCTGCGCGAGCACCGGCAGCGTGGCGCCGGGGCAGGCTGGCGCGCCGCGGGGACCGTGGAAGGCCGACCGAGCGCAGGCTGAGCCGGTCAGCCGTGCGTGTTGCTCGTCTGCGGCAGGCCCGCAGTGGGCCCAGCCGTGCGTGCACCGGAGAGATGCCAGGGCTGCCAGGACAACCGGCTCAGTGTCTGCACACAGCCATTAAGGAAGAGGGAATGGGGGTTGAACAGAACGTTCTCACTGGAAAGTGTTGCTTTTGTTTGCCACCTCCGAAGCCTTGGGTCGGCTCAGAAAAGACTTTTTCCGTAAGTCAGAAGTCAGGCGGGTCTGCTAAGGAGGAGATAGGAAGTAAGAAAGAAAGAAGAAACCAGGGGAGCAGTGGGGAGGGGTGGCGGCATAGAGTCGAAGGGGATACCACCCTTCCCCTTGAAGTTTAATTTTCCAAACCCACCCCTCCCCCCCCACCCTTAGATAGTAGAGCCCATCGTGTATGCTATAGGTAAATGCTGAAAACTGTGCACAGACTTTTAGTTCTCGAGTAGTCATGTTTAGGAGGTTAAACCGGGATGGTGGCACGGTGGCTCGAGCACACAGGAGTTTGAGAAGGGAGGATAAGAAATTTTAGTATATGCTTGGTCAAGTAGCCAGAGTGTGTGTCTTTAAAAAAAGAAAAAGAAAAAAGAAAAGGTAAAAAAGAGGAAGTTAATTTCAGTGAATTCAGTGGAATGTTATTTTAGCCCAGTGTGTGACAATATTTTAATAGTAATATTATAAAACTATTAATGAGATTTTATACACAGCACATCTCAATTGAACTGACCACATTTATATTCCTCAATCATCACATGGAATCAGTGGCTATGGTACTGACCAGGGGCAAGTCTGCTATGTGAAGAAGAATTTGGAAATGCTGATGTTTCTTCATTTTAATTTTAAGAAATATTTTTAGGGGATGGAGAGATGGCTCAGCAGTTAAAAGTATCAGTTGCTCTTGCAGAGAGTCCTGGGTTGGTTCCTAATATTCACGTGGTGGCAAACCACAATCTGTAAGTTCAGTTCCAAAGTATCTGATGCCCTCTTCTGACCCTCGAGGGCACCAGGCATGTGCATGCTGTCACATATATACATGAAGGCAAGATACACATATATAAACAAATATATGTACGTATATAAGACGTCATTATATAAGCATGTAAAGATATACATAAATAAATCTAAATGATTTAAAAATATTCCCATTCTTTGAAAAGTTAATAGAACGTATTTTGATCATTTTACCCTACTGTTCCTAACTCCTCCCAGATTCACTCCTCCCTCCCTCGTAGTGTCCCCCAGTTTTGTGTTCTTTTTTTAAAATGACCCATGAGATCCAATTTGTGCTTCTCATATACTTCTTGGTGTAGCCGTCCACTGGAGTGTGGTTGATTTACCAGGGGCTACACTCTTAAAAATTGGACTTTCCCTTCCCCAGAAGCCGTCAGTCGGCCGTAGCTCTGCAGTTATGAGTGGGAGCTCATGAATCCACCCTCCTTTAATGCTGTAGTGTTGACTAGCTTGATTTCATGCCGGCAGCCGCAGCTGATGTGAGTTCATGACTGCAGTAGTCTTGTTATGTCCAGAAAAAACTCTTTGGATCCAGTCCAACCCTGGGTCTCAGAATCTTCTGCCCTTCTTCAATGGTCACTGAGCCTTGGAATTTGGGCAGTGGTGTGGGTGCCTCATTTCTGGTGAGCACTTCCTTGTTGACAATTTTTGGCTGCTGCTCCTACTGCCACTACAACTACTTCTACTGGGTCTTTCTGAGACAGAGTCTCACCTATGTACTCTAACTGACCAATGTGTAGATCAGGCTGGCTTGAACTCACAGAAATATTTCTGCCTTTGCAAGTGCTAGAATCAAAGGCATGTGCCACCACACCAACTGTTTTTGTTTTGCTTTTTTTTTTTTTTTTTTTCCGAGACACGGTTTCTCTGTGTAGCCCTGGCTGTCCTGGACCTCACTCTGTAGACCAGGCTGGCCCCGAACTCAGAAATCCGCCTGCCTCTGCCTCCCAAGTGCTGGGATTAAAGGCGTGCGCCACCGCCGCCGCCGCTGCTGGGCCTTGTTTTGCTTTTTAATGTGCCTTATAAGTTAGGGTTGATATTCAGCATTCACGTGGAAAGACTGGTTTTAAATAAGATGAAATGTTTTTCTTTGAAAAAGGAAGAAAGCATGTATTATTACTGATAGGTTTGGTGTGGGAAGAAATATGAAGAAAAAGAGTTTAGGTCTAATTACTTCAATTTCCTTTCCTTATTCCTTCTGGAAATAGGGTTTTTCTGTGTATCCCTGACTGTCCTGGAACTCACTCTGTAGACCAGGCTGACCTTGAATTTACAGAAATCCAGCTGTCTCTGCCTTCCTGGTGCTGGGAATAACGGTGTGTGCCACCACTACCTGGCCTACTTCAGTTTACTTAGAGTAAGATATCATGCCATCTCAAGAGTAAGGCTGCTGTTTGGATAAGTCTCTGCCCTCCCTGTGTGCTCCCCGAATCAGTAGATGCAGCATCATCCATGACCTAAGAGCTCACCTAAAGTACACCATCTCCGTTTTACACCTACTGAATGAAAATATGTATTTTAACTAGATTTGGGTGGGAGGTATGGATCAGGGTTTGGGGTCAAGGGCTTGCTGTGGTAGTGTTTGCTGGCTTGGTACTCACTCTATAGCCAGACTGGACTGAAACTTAACCCTGACTCAGTTTCCTCAGTGCTGAGGGCAACTTGGGGGAGTTGATTCTCTGCTTCTGCCATTCGGATCCCAGGGACTGAGCTCAGATAGCCAGGCTTTATTTGCCAAGTGCCTTTATCTACTAAGCCGTCTCTCTGGCTGATTGCCCAGTCTTTTTCTAGTTATTGTTGCACATTAGTTTGTGAGTTTGTAGAAGCCTGGGGGTACTAGGTAGTGTCAAGTGCCCCCACTGAGCACTGACCATTGGTGTGTGTTGACAGCATCTCACATGGTTGTGTGGTTTGCTTTTTATGTTTACCTGACTGTAGAAGCAAACAAAATGTGAATGGTTCAGCTCATCAAATTAGTCAGCCGAGCAAGTGAGGCTTAGAGACAGGGGTGAAATGGGGTTGAAAGTGGCTGAAGTGGTCAAGCAGGGAAGAAAGCAAAGCCATGTGCAGGTGGTGGGCCAGGAGCAAATGGAGTCAGCATAGGGCTACAGTTATAATTAATGGGTTGAAGACCAGATGAAATGAGAATAAGATAGTGCATGACGTGAAAATGGAAGGCTCTGGCCAGAGAGTGGTTTATCAGCTTCACAGAATTAGGTTTAGTCCGGCCTCCTGTTTGTACAGATTTCTTCCTTTTATGATACTCTTTGTTTCAAAGTACATTCAACAATGAACAAATAGCCTGTCACTTTCTTGGAAGGAATCTAATTCAAACATTGTTACCAGTCTGAAATTTTCCACGTATTTTTCTAGTCTGTCCTTGGAGTATAAGATTAAACAGACCTGTTCTATCTTCTATTTCATAACCCTTGAATACTTGAAAGTAGTTGTCATATTTTCTCTAGACTAGATACCCTCAGCTTATTAAATGACGGTACAGTTATAGTGTATAAACTGAATGATAGACAGGGCTAGTGTATAATTGATAGGAGATTTGTCAGAGAGCCCTGAGGTCAGTGAAACCAGAGAATTCTTTATACATTTGCCTTTTCCAGAGATAGAGAAGGCAATAAGCAACCTCAACTTCTGGGCCTCATATTAGAAGAAATAGGCCGGACTAGCCTTAAGAAGCCAATTTATTATTCATTATCTTTCTAATCCATCCTTAAACATCAAAACAGTCCCTTGGCTTTTGATGGCAACAGGCTTCAGAGCAACAAGGGTGGACACAGGCACTGTAAATGTACTAAAGCTATTTTGGTTAGTATCAGCTGCACAGTTAAGCAGTTTTGTGTGTGTGTCTCCTCCAACAGTTTCTTCCTGTAGCCCTGGTTGTCCTGGAACCTGCTCTGCAGAGTGGATGACTTGGAACTCACAGAGTGCCTCTGCCTCACAAATACTGGGATTAGAGGTGTATGCCACCACTGCCTGGGCGTGAAATAGTTCTTATTTAGTTGTAGTTTAGAGTCTAGATTCCTTCTAATTCTCAATGTCTTGCCCCATCTCTCCATTGCACGTAGACTTCTGAATGGGACTCGGAATGCCTTACATCCCTGCAGCCCCTTCCTCTTCCTACACCTCCAGCAGCAAATGAGGCACATCTGCAGACTGCAGCCATATCCCTGTGGACAGTGGTGGCCGCTGTGCAGGCCATAGAGAGGAAGGTGGAAGTCCACAGCCGGCGACTCCTCCACCTAGAAGGCAGGACAGGGACAGCGGAGAAGAAACTAGCAGGCTGTGAAAAGACAGTGACAGAGCTTGGGAACCAGCTGGATGGCAAGTGGGCCGTGCTGGGGACCCTGCTGCAGGAGTACGGGCTGCTGCAGCGGCGGCTGGAGAACCTGGAGAACTTGTTGAGGAACAGGAACTTCTGGATCCTGCGGCTGCCCCCAGGTATTAAAGGAGATGTCCCCAAGGTAATACCCACTTCTAGGTCACTGCGTTTGTACCACTAGCTCAGACACTTGCAGTAAGAGGCAGCAGGCACGTAGATATTTTTATTTCCTCTTAGAATTTCTTAGGTTAGTGGAACTCTTAAGGTGTTTGGTATTTGTCTCTTTGAGAACTATACTGTGTTAATGATTTCTTTCTTTCTTTCTTTCTTTCTTTCTTTCTTTCTTTCTCTCTTTCTTTTTCTTTTTCTTTCTTTCTTTTTTTTAGATAGTAATGTAACCCAGGCTGGCCTTGAACTGCTGACTTTTTGCCTGTACCTCACAAGTGGTAGGATTACAGGCATGGGACACCAGTGGCTCAGTACACATTTACAGTGTCAAGCTTCCAGTGAGAAAACTCTTTCTAATCCATAGTTGGCTCTCTGGCAAATGAATTATCTTCCTTAATTTCTTTCACTTTTACATGTGTATGAGTCACTTCTCTCTTTGTTTTTTTATTTATTTATTTATTTATTTATTTATTTTGGTTTTTCAAAACAGGTTTTTTCTGGATCGCCCTGGCTGTCCTAGAACTTACTCTGTAGCTCAGGCTAGCCTCAGAAATCCGCCTGCCTCCCAAGTGCTGGGACTAAAGGCGTGCGCCACCACCGCCCAGCTCACTTCTCTCTTTGTTAAACTGCCACAATCTCCATGAAAAAAAAAAATGAGTTCATTTAAGTCAGTTGATTTAAATTTTGTTGACAATTTTGGTGAAAAGTTGGAGGGAAGACTCTGTGTGGGATTATAGTTAGTGGCGGTCACCTGTGAGTCTCGGCCGCCACAGAGCAAGCATGTTGAGATGCTGGCTCTGTCTTCTGAAGGAGCGAGCTAGTTCACAAAACAGCAAGTTTTGATGATCACTGTCTGACAGCGATGGGCCTGGTTTCCAGGCATACTTGTTCACTTATACATTTTTTTTATAGACATAGACTTTTAAAAATTCTTTAAAAGATTTTTTGGGAGTAGGCATGCCTTTTTTCCTAACACTCTGGAAGCAGAGAAGAATCTTTGTGAGTTAAAGGACAGCCTGGTCTACATAGTGGTTCTGGGACAGCCAGGGCTACATAGAAGGACTCAGTCTCAAAAATCCCAAAGCTTCTCCCTTTCTCTCTCTCTATCCATATCTATCCATCTATCTATCCATCCATCTATCCATCTATCTACCTATCTATCTATCTATCTATCTATCTATCATCTATCTATCTATCTTCTATCTATCTATCTATCTATCTATCATCTATCTATCTATATGGAGGGCATAGGATTTTGATATGTAGCCCACACCTGTCTACAGCTTAGAATCTTGCTCAGCCTCTCAAGTAATGGGATTGGAAGCATGGGGCACCATACCTGGAATCTACAAGTATTTCTTAAATATATTTTTGCTTGTTCTACATATTTTCCTGAAGAAAAAAAACTAACACATAAAACACATTTATTAATACAGATGTTGTTTTTGTTTTATTTTGTTTGTTTTTTGTTGTTGTTTTGTTTTTTGAGACAGGGTTTCTTGCCAGGAGCCATGGCCATGCCTTAACCATGGCCTAGTGAAAAATAACTAGCTTACACTTACAGCCCTGAGAGAACTTGTGTAGTCTAACTTTTGTGGGTGTGGAGGACATTGTGACCCTTGTTCTAGGAACTGAAGGTTGCCACCAGCTCTCCCTTCCTGCTGGCTCTTCCCCTCCCTCCCTTGTCACAGGCCCTTCCCCTCTCCAGTGTCACGGGGATCTTCTGTCCTCCTTTGCCCGGGGGCGGGGGAGGGGAAATCTTCCCCCCTCCCTTGAAGCTTTCTCCTGCTTGTACTTATATTGCCATCCCTGAAGTAAAGTTTTTGGGGCTTGATCAGACAATTCTCTTTCCATCTCCCTCTCCCCCGCTGGTTGGGACAGTTTCTCTGTATAGTCTTGTCTGTCCTGGAACTCACTCTGTAGACCAGGCTGGCCTCAAACTCAGAAATCCACCTGCCTCTGCCTCCCAAGTGCTGGGATTAAAGGCGTGCACCGCCACCACCTGGCGAACACGGGTGTTTTTAAAGGCAGAAACTACATCCTGGCACCTTGGCTCAACAGCTGCAGGAGAACTTTGCAGAAGTACCCAGTTTGTAGCAAGTAGTTTAAACGGAAGCTTGGATACGTGGAGGGAGTTTTAAGGAAAACTAAGATAAGTTAGCTAGGACATTTTTACCTTTGGTTCCTAGAATAAAGTTGGGTTGTTTTCTATGGTATTCTCCATCAAGGAGATCAGATTCTAGTTAAGCCTAGAATAGCTTCAGCAAGAATATAAAATGGAGGAACCTCTGCGCTGTTGTGCTCCATCATAATATTTCAAGAGGTAGAAGGAGTGAACCCTTGGCAGTGTTAGGTTCAAGAAACTCAAGGAGGATGAAGAGCCACTGGCATGGAGATTGTGTTGTTAGTTATGAGATGGAAGAGATGGCTCTAGTGAGCATGGATTACAAGAGATGGAGCGTCAGAGGCAGAGGGAGGAGTGAGCAGAGGAAACCTCAGCAGGACATACGGGTGAGGTAGTACGAAAACAAATTGGAAAGTAGGAGGTGCCACAGAGCTACGGTGGCATTTCAAGTAGATCGTAGTTTGCCAGTTACCACACTGGGAGGTCTAGAAATAGAAGAACAGTGAACATGATTGGCAACATGGCTGTCAGAGGAGATCTTGACCTAATTTGTTTGAGTGGCAAGATGGAGATAGAAGACAGAATACCATAGTTGTAGAGTAAATAGGAAGTGAGAAAAAGAATAATAGGAATAGAGTTTCTTTGTTGTTGTTTTTTTCTTTCTTTCTTTTTTTCTTAGGTGTCAGTATAGAACTATTAAAAGTAAGGGGCTAGAGAACACTGGCTGCATTTCTAGAGGACCCAGGTTCTGTTCCCAGCATTTACATGGAAGTTCACAACCAGTTACAGGGGATCTGCTGTGGTCTCCACAGGTACAAGGCATGAATATGGTACACATACATGCAGGTGAAATAACGATATACATTAGAAAAAGTTGTTTAGATGAGACTAGAAGCTTAGAATACACTCTAGGACTCCTCAAGAGCAAACGTTATTTTTCTCCTTATCTTTCCAGAGAGAATTTATTAATACTGCAGCAGATATATATATTATAAGCATATATACATTATATAGAAATATATAACTTTTACATGAGCCAGGCGGTGGTAGTGCATGCCTTTAATCCCAGCACTTAGGAGTCAGAGGTAGGTGTTATTCATGTTGTTTTTACTTAGAGTATGGGGTTTTATTGTTATCAAACCCTAACATCCTGGTGTATGAGATGGGGTATAACTTTAGTAAACCATACAGAGTTATCCAAGGTGTCATAGCAAAGGAAATTTCAAATACTTTTCTTCATGAAGTACTAAGTGCTCTGATGGGGTTCTTATATTTTCCCCTAGTATAATAACCCTTTAAGGAGAGATCTGATAACTTTATTCACTATTTTACAAAGAAATGAAGGCTTGAAGTTTAACCAGAGTCAAGCATGGTAGCACATACCTGTAATCCCAGCATTCAGGAGGCTCAGGCAGAAGGTTTTATGCATGATCAAGGACAGCCTGATCTACTAATAAGTTACAGGCCAGTAATAGCTATACAGAAATACCAACACTCACACACACACACACACACACACACACACACTGGACAAAATCTGGACAAAATATAGCTCAGTTGCCAGAGATTGCCTAGCATGCATGAAGCTGTGGCACTATATAAAACTGAATATGATAACACATACATGCATGTAATTCCACCACTCAAGAGATAGAGAAGATCAGGAGTTTAAGGTCATTCTTATCTATACAGCAAGTGTGCAGCTACCCTGTGCTACCTGAGACTACCTCAAAAAAAAAAAAAAAAAAAAAAAGAGTGAAAAGGCTGGACGTGATGGCTTACGCCTTTTAATCCTAGCACTTGGGAGGCAGAAGCAAACAGAACTGGGTCTTGATATAGTACTCCGTACTGTGTATTTTATTTGCATATTTTGGGCCCTTTGGTAATATATTCAGATGTCCTTTGGTAATCACTTAAATTTAGTTTTTATTAATAGAATAGCAGTTAATTTAGTTTTAATTTAGCAGTTAAGTTAGTGTAATACCTAGAGAAATATGTAACATTTAAACTGTCTTAAATTCCAAAGAATATATAAAATAATACAATTTCAGGTATTTCATTATGAAATTAAAATGTGTTTAGTTCTAATCAAAACATACTGAAAATTTGGATTGGTTGGTAGAGTGCTTTCCTCGTATGTTCTAGGCCCTGCTTTTAATGAATGTCTTTGTTGTTGTTGTTGTTGTTGTTGTTGTTTTTGAGACAGGGTTTCTCTGTGTAGCCCTGGCTGTCCTGGAGCTCACTCTGTAGTCCAGGCTGGCCTCAAACTCAGAAATCCACCTGCCTCCGCCTCCCAAGTGCTGGGATTAAAGGCGTGCGCCACCACTGCCCGGCGCTGCTCCATTTTCTTAGTCTTAAGTCTGTAAAAATGTCTGTGTTAAGATTGCAGTTTATGGGGCTGGAGAGATGGCTCAACAATTAAGAGCACTGACTGCTCTTCCAAAGGTCGTGAGTTCAAATCCCAGCAACCACATGGTGGTTCACAACCATCCACAATGAGATCTGATGCCCTCTTCTGGGTGTCTGAAGACAGCTACAGTGTACTTACGTATAATGAATAAATAAATCTTTAAAAAAAAAAAGATTGCAGTTTATTATTGTTGTTGTTGTTGTTATTGTTATTATTGTTGTTATTATTTTGTGTACAGTAATTTGTATATATGTTTGTGCACTGTGCTTAGTGACTGTTGGGGACCAGAAGAGGGCGTTAGATCCCCTGGGACTGGACTTACAAATAATTGCAAGCTGCCATATAGGTGCTGGGAATCAAACTCAGGTCCTCTGGGAAAGCAGTCAGTGCTCTTAACCCCTGGGCCACCTCTTGCCTTGCAGCCATCTCTAAGGGATCAGAGTCACAGCTCTTGTGCCTTCTTTTCTGATGTTCCTTTTCTATTCTCAAGTCTGAACGTGTTGTGGATTTTGTTACTTCATATTCTCTTTTCTCTAAGACTTCTTGGTATCCTTTTCTGACCTGGATTCATATTCTGGGTTCTCTCTCTCTCTTTTTTTTAATTACACATCACTCCTTTATTATACTGATCTGGAAAGAGAGACTTAGTTGTTATGCCCAAATGAGTTCTGAACCCACACAGTAGGGTCAAGCAGCTGGAACATGATTCAGACAGTAAAAAACAAAAAGTTGGACATGATCAAGGGGCACTTCACCTCTACAAACAGCAAGAGGGACAAGGAGTTTACCCCATTTGATATGAGGAATGGCTTATTTTCTGGTGACCTCATAAGACTGTTTCAACTGCCACTGGCAACCTCAGAGTTGCTTTTGTGTGCTGATATATGTATATATACTTTTATTTTATTTATTTATTTATTTATTTATTTACTTATTTATTTTTTGGTAAGAGTAAATGTAACACATAGACTTGACAGGATTGATCCCAACCTTCTAGGGCCAGCAGCTCAGTTAGGGTCAGAGAGAAAGTCGGGTTAAAATCCCCATGAAGTTTCTTTCACTCTCCACTGGAATGACTGTGGGAAGAGTGTGGGACAGGTTCCAGGGACAAAACTGCACCACAGCTTCTCCTCTTCTCCTCAGCTAACCTTAAATCTGACCTGGATTCATTGCTTTCTTAGCCTGCTGTACATATTTGTGCTAGGACTAGCTCTAATCATTCCTGATGTATGACACGCAGTGTGTTCTAGCACCAGTATGCTTTTTTACTGATTTGTTTCCTGGAGTACATCCTCAAACTTATTAAAAAAAGACACATAGGAGGCATACTTCATATAGGAAATCTCTTTAATTTAATGTGGGAATGCCAAACACAGTATTATATACCAGTAATCCCAATGCTTAGGAGACTGAGGCAGAAGGATTGCAGTGAGTACAAGACTAGCCTGAGCTATATGGCAAAACCATATCTAGAAAAACCAAAACAACAAAACACAAGGAAACAACAAGAATGCAGATTAATAATCATTTAATATGAGATTGTCTGAAACTCAGAGACTAAACCCAAATTCCATCTGTTTTAAGGTCATCCGACCTCTATTAGAAATCTGTTTGTAAAATTTCCTGTCTCTATTACCAACTTCCTATGATCATATGCCTTTTTTGAACAGAAATCATACTTTAATTTTGGTGATTAAGGGAGCTTTGTATATAGGGGATATTGAGAAATGCTTTGCAGTTGTTTCTACTCTGGGTGACTGTAAGTAATGGTTCCAAAGCTCAGAGCTCTAGAGGTTAATTCCTTGTTCCCTAAAACCATCTTCCATAATCTTCTCTATTATGTCAGATAATACCTGGCAACTAAATAGATACTAGTCTTGACTTAATGAAGTGAAGAGTGGTGACATAGACTTGGGGTGCAGAGGCAGGCGGATCTCTATGAGTTCAAGGCCAGCCTGGTCTACACAGTGAGTTCCAGGACAGCCAGAG
>JADRCD010229923.1:0-21116 GCA_019843815.1 Montemys delectorum | reverse complement strand
CCCATTATGCTCATGGTTAGAGCCCATTTTACTGGAAGGAGTGGGACTTAATGGGAGGTGATGAACTGGATGCCTGTGTGAAGGATTTAGTGCTTGCTTCAGGGAGTGCATTAGGTGTTTTCAGGCTGGATTGGCCTCCTCCTGACTGGCTCATTACAGCACAGCCCCACTGCTCCCATCTCTTACTAGAATGTATGACCGTTCTGCACGTGCTGGGTTTCCTTTCTGCCCCATCCATGTTGTGAGTCAGCCAGATGGTGGTGCCATGTGGTTTGACTTAATAGTCATCCAAGTTGTGAGACAATCTTTTATTGTTATTTATGTCAGGTGTTCTGTTACAGCAGCACTAAATGGACTAAGACATGCAAAGAACATTTTTTTTTTTCTAAAATATAGGCGATAGTCTCCAGTGAGAATTCTTCATTATTCACTCCCCAATCACTTCAATGAGGATTTTTCTCTGATTTATGCAGTTTGCTTTTCCTTGATTGGGTACCTTAAGGCAGCCAATCACATAAAAATATTTGGAATAACATTGCATTTCTTTACTACCATCAGAATAAATTTAATTATCTGTCCTTCCCATAACCTAGGGGATCATAGATCCTCTATCAGTGAACCTCATACATCATCTCAGATCTTTATTCTAGAGATGAGTTGCATAGTTTAAATAAAGTTTCCTGCACTCCTCAGAGAGCTTCTGATGATAGCTCCATTGCCTTTTTTTGTATTCCTGCTCCCAACCAACTATTTGCTAATGAATGAATTAGCTCTGAGTGATTAGGAAAGATTTTTCCACTTCACTTTTGAACAATAAAGCTGTGCTCTTGAACACACACAGCAAACAATCTGTTCAAATCAAATTGCACATTAACACAGGGGGGAAGCATCTTGTTCAGCAGAATCACAGAGTGGGATTAAGATGAGGAGAACTAGTTTATTCTACAGCAAATGTTGACCAAGCAACGTCTGTGTTTTGGGTGCTGACACTGGTAACAAGAATCTAGAGATAAATAATCTGGGTCCTGCAGGTTTCTACAGTTTAGTTAAATTTATGTGTTAAGCCTCATCTAGGTTGCTAGATAGGTAGATTGTATTTAAATATAATGGTGCATATAGTTACACATACTAACATACAACATACCCCATATATAAGAATACAGTAAATATACATGTATATAGTCCATATATACTTAGCTGCAAAGCACATTCCTATAGGAGTTTAGAAACACACACACAAACACAATATATATTGCATGCTTCGTAAATGAAAAGACACATAGTGTAAAACCATATATTATGCACATATCTATATTAAACATACTAAGAGTATAGTATGTGTTATACAATTTGCATTATATTATAAAATTATTTAAGAGGCATTTTTATGTGAGTATCCTTATATAATGTCTCCTGTAATTGTAATGTAATACATATGAGGACATGTTAGTGCAAACACAGCTACATATTATCATGATCGTATGCATGTAGTACACACATCCCGTCTTTTCCTGTATTTTTATCTAGTCTACTCTCTCAGTTCTAGAAATGTGCTTTGCAATGTAAAGTCAGAAAATGTCAGTGAAATCTCTCATGAAAGTGTCTTCCAGAGAAGTCTGTAAAGCTCTTCAAATTCACATTCGTACCCTATCTAGAATCTCCTAAGGTTGATTCAGAGGCTTTAACATGAGAGCAGGATTTGAACCTACTCTGTCTGACTAATCAGTTATCACTGGAACACTACTGAGAGTCTGTGACTGTTGATAATAGTCACCTCCAGGGGTCCCTGAGGGACTGAATCATCTGTGTGACAGGAAACACTTGTTTGATAGCAAATTCAAATATTACTATGTCTGCTGGGCCACATGCATCCTCACCTTCTGCTGTTTAAGACTGAATTCATTTAGGCTAATAAGCTCCGGAGATGCTAGCCTGGGTAACCACAGAGCTAGGGAGTGTCACACTGCTGGCAAGTGTCCTAGGAATCCTTGAGCCCTTACTCAGAGAAATACAGACATTTCCTAATCACTTCTATAGGTCGTCATTTGCAGTCTTCAACTAGGCTATGGTATTAATTCAAACCTCAGCTTCATTCTGACTCCTAGAGTAAGACTGGCCACCTGTCTCATTGGCCACACATAGGAGATTAGGTAGGACAGGAAGGTACCTTGGCATGGATAGCCACCCCTCCTGGAGCTATAACCAAAGACATATGCTGTTTCTTTAGTTAGAGGGTCAATTTAAGTGTACCAGTTCACATTTAGAGTGAGTTAGGAGCCAAAGGTTCCTCTGACCCCTCAGATGGTGACAGGCAAGTCCCTTTGCTTCCTATGCCTATGGGGGTCCTTTCTTTTTAGAATTTTTTCCTTATTATGGGCATGGCTAGTTTTTGCTGTGGTTGCTTTAAAGACACGCCAAAAGGACACAGAGATATAATCACCCTCAGTGGCTCAGCCTAATTGTAGCCACTGGGATCTTACCTTGGATATGGTCATGCATATATTGGTATATTCTTCACCCTTCTTCCTGGCAGCAGAAGAATGGGATGAAAAATCATAATCATAGCAGTTAATATGTATTAAGGGTTTCTTATATACCAGGCAATTTTTTCTGTGTTTGACGCTCATAGCTGCCTCAGACGGTAGGTGTTGTCTTTTAGAGAAAAACAAAGAGAGGCTCCATGATTTCCTCTTTACTGCCCAGTTACCTTATACAGTCAACAGGGAGTGCGGATCAATCCTTTCAGAAGACTCAGAAGGTAGCATAGACTAGAGTGGCACATTTCCAGTGTCTAAAAATGTTCTACTTCAGAAATTCTGTTGTTATTATTTTTAATCTCTAACACAGCAGAATTTGGGGGCAAACAACAGGCCTATATAACAACTATATATCATCCTTCCCTCCCTGGTGCCTGGATCCTAGTTCTGACAAGTCAATATACGAGTTCGCACGCAAATGTCCCCCCTTACAGATAAATCAAAGTTCTAAGCAGCAACTCCTATGATAAGTGCTTTTTTTTTTTTTTAGTACATCTTTTATGCAAGTCTAAAACATATAAAACAGTAAAAAGAAGAGCCTTTGTCTTCCAGGAATCTGCAATTTAATTGGATAAAGGTCACATGTATAAAAAAAATAGAGAGTGCGAAGTTAGTAGAACACAAGTGGGGAAAGAGGGAGGGATGTCAAGTGCTGAACACATCCTTTGGGAATGAGTGCTCTCTCAAATGTTCCCTTTGCCACCACATTTTCTCTAAATCTTAGGACTTCTCAGGCAGGCTGTGACTTGAGGTCTCTCTCTCTTTTCCTGTAAATGTTCTCTTTGACTGGTTCCTTCTCACACTCCTTTAGGTACAACCTCTTTGCTGATGGATCACATGTCATTGGGATGCTCTTCCATTTTGGACCACATTGGCCCCATGCCTGATGCTACTCAGGGCATGTTATACCATGTTTTCCATGAACTATGTGTTCTAACAACTAGTCTGGTGCAGGATTAGCCCCTACTCCCACTGTCTTTCTACCTCAATCCCAACCTCAAGCTAACAGCTCCACTTACTGGTCCACTGGACCAGCTCAAGCCTTAGTCTTAGGGTCACTAATGACCTCTTTGTCATTTAATATGCAATGAAACCTTAAATCCTTTCTATTGCTATTTTTAATTATTTCTTGCCACCTCCACCTTTATTGTCCTCATTATTATCCTCATTATGTCTCTTTGCTATTTTCTTCAGCCAGTTCTTAACAGATTGTGCTAACTCGAGTGATTTTATGGGAACCATGGGTAACTGTTTTTAAACAAATATAATGTGCCCATTTGATTGACTTAAGGAGTTGGAGACGATTCAGGATTAGGTATAAAATAAGTATGACAGTGTAACAAGTATCCGGATGTTAGCATGGCACCATTCTGACCTTAGAACTCAACATGTAGACTTCAAGACCTGCTAAAAACTAGAACAAAGACCTAATCTATCAAAGATCTAGTCTATATTTCCAGAGTCCAGAAAGGCCCCTAAGTGTACTTACCTTGCTTTTCTCCTCAATACTTTCAATTCCTGATAACTGTTCTTACTAACTGAAATGTATTGACCAGGATGTGGTTTTGTTTATAAGTAACAAAGAATAGTGAGGCTCAGGTTGAATGATTTGGGCAAGTTCCCCATGCAGTCACAGGCTGGCAATACAGACTTTCTATTTGACTTTAAGAGTGTTTGTGTGTCCTTTGGTTGATTAACTTCCCAAGAACAGAAGTGTGGAGAAAAGAGTGGCATGGGTGCTGGTAAACTGAGCTGCTGTCCACTTCAAACAGGAGTGTAGATGATACCTGTTTCTCAAAGCCATGCTTGGTATTGTTGTTGGGGAAAACAAATGAGCATAAAGTAGGAACTAGGCTTTCTCCAGGTAGAACCAGATCACATCCAGAAGCTAGCAAGGGTGAACAATTATTATATTACTGTGTGTACCTGTCAGAAATTGTTTAAACAGGAATCCATTGTGTTCTTAGTGATGAGAAATCAAGACAGTAAACTAGGTGACTCTGTGTAGAGCAAAAAGGAAAGGGACATTGATTAGGTCACTTTTGGTGCTAACATGACTTCTCAGCTTTATCTGAGACCAATGTTGGAGGTGGGGATGGAAGATTGGAACAGCAGACATACAGGGTTGTAGTGAGCTGTCTTCAGGTTCAATACTTCTAAACTTGAGCTGTGTATCAGAGACTTCAGGAGCAATGGTGCTGCTGATAGTAATTAACCTTTATTAGACATTTGCTGCATAGTAAACATTGTACTAAATGTTCAACACAGGCAGTCTCACTAAGTGGTTTTGATGGCTTGTACTTGTCTAGTTTGTAGTCACATATGAGTGACAGTATGCATGGGAAACCAGATTGTTCTGTATTCAGAGTCTTACTTTTTATCATTGCCTGGTGTGTATGTGACCTGGGACAAGTCAGCTAACATTCGTGACACTTGTATATTTCATGTACACTGTCACTATCTTCAGACACACCAGAAGAGGCCATCAGTTCTCCATAAAGATGGCTGTGAACCAACATGTGGTTGATGGCATTTGAATTCAGGACCTGTGGAAGAACAGTCAGTGCTCTTAACTGCTGAGTCATCTCTCCAGCCTAGCACTCATATACTTCAATAGAAATAAATGTATAGCTATTTAAAGATCTTGTGAGAATTATGGAGATAATATATGGTGTGGAATATATTTCTAGCTATTTTCTAAAAATCTATTTACTCCCTCCCATTTACTCATGCTTAGATACATAATATATCCCTCCTTGCCTTCCTCCCTCCCTCATTCTCCCTCCATTTCCTTACCTCCCAACAGTATTGGAGATTGAATACTATACCACTAAGCTATACACTCAGCTTTTTAAATAGTATTTTTTGACAGAAGGTCTTGGTAGGCTTCTCATACTCTTTCAGCTTGCTGAGTAGCTCAGTTTACAGGAATGTGCTACCACATCTATTTCTTAGCCAATCTTGCTTAACCTTGTTGCTCTGAGAGAAAAAAGACCCAGCCTGGAGCTGTGAGCAGAAGGGACTGCTACTGCTTTCTCTGCCTCCTTTCCCTCTGTCACCTGGAGGTCCATAGGATAACCTTAAAAAGCTGATGATGTCAGGGGTGCCGTTGTCCTGAGATTCTAAGCAGAATGAAGACAGAGCACCTTAGATCACGAGGTAACAAAGAAGCCCTTGCCATTTTGATGCTTCTTGTTATCATCTACTCACTCTAAAGTAAGAGGCTGATAACCAGGGTGAAGCCTAGTGTTTGATCAACCAACGCTTGTCCTGTGAGGGTTGGGGGAGAGTTTTCCATCTACCATGGGTTGAAATATGAACATACCCAGTGGTGTTTAATACATTTTTACTCGCTAGTTGGTTAGCAGACTAAACAGTCTAATTGAAGGTCAATTAGAAGAAAACAAACAATGACAAAATCCTCTTGACTAAATTTATATTTGACCTCATTTATCGCTGGAGCTGTCTAAAGTCCATTTTCATCTGTAAAATGTTGCAAAGGTCTTCTGTCTCTAAGTGCATGTATCTTTAATCCTTTTTATTGGCTGGGCTGGGCTATTGACGATCACATAAATAATGCATGGCCAGCACTGGAACAAGACACATGCTGTTTGCAGAGGTCATGCTGCTTCCTGTCATTCTCCTTACTTCCCAGAGTCAGGAGACCTGGGTTCTCCTCCTGACTTTGCCACTAATTAACCACCTTCCTGGAGTCAAATCTCTTATCTTCCTGGGCTTCTGCTCTTCATCTATAAAACAACACTGTTGATTCAAATAATCTCTAGGGTCTCTTCTAGCCTCAGAATTTTGTGATTTTAATTATTTCTGTTATTAAAACTCAGTCAGCCACATCTCGGGCAGTTCTCGGTGACAGCCAACTTACATTTTTAATGGGCTGAGTCGAAGACCTGCAGGAATCAGCCTTCTTAGGGGCTCATGGTTGTGCTCCTGAGAGCTCTCCTGGGGCAGACCCATGAAAGCCTAGCAGCAGAATTTCAGCAGCAGCCCTAGGCTAGATGAGACCCAAGAGCAAGAGCCATGACTCTGTTGAAGAGAGTGTGTGTTTTACTGTCAACTTAGCAGGTTTTCCATTGTTGTCTCCAGTAAGCCAGTGTTGGGTTTCTTATCCAGAAGTACAAGTGTGCAAATGTCTGTGCTTGCTTGTGTGCCTCCATGTATGTGATAATTCCTAAGGGCTATCTTGCCCACTCCTCTCACTTTATAGCACCTCAAACAATAGTTTCAGGCTTGTGGTACTGTTTTCCCTTCTCTGCCATACCTGTAACAACCTAACTGACTTCCCCAAATGATTTCCCTCCTCTTCAAGCTTCTGTTTTCACTCTGTAATTCATAATCACTCCATATTTTATGTCCTTCCATTTTCTACCTCATTAACTCTTACACTTGGCATGAAAGTGCTTCCTTTATGAGTCACAGTGAAGGAGCGTCACTTGACCACTTGGAATGTTTATGTAATGCTGTTGTTCAAGCTGTCCCTTTTGACCCTTCAGAAACACAGAAGGTCAGTTTGGTTCTTATGTAGGATTATGTGTGCTTGCGTGTGGTGTGTGCATGTCTGTGGGTATGTGTCTGTGTGTTTGCATGCTTGCATGCCTCTGTGTGTGTTTGTGTGTTTGTTTGTGTGTGTGTGTGTGTGTGTGTGTGTGTGTGTGTGTATGTGTTCATGTAAGTGTAGATGCCTGCAGAACTCAGAAGTGTCAAATCCCCTTGAAGTTGGAGTTACAGCACATGTGATCTGCCTGACATGGGTGCTAGAAATTAAAGTTGGGTCCTTTGCAAGAACAGTAACTTCTTTGCAAGAGCAAGTAATTCTCTCTTAAAAACTAAGACACCTCTCCAGCCTCAGCCCTGGTATTTTTTGTCATAATTATAATTATAGGAGTCTAATCTAGAGCCACATTTCCCTGTAACTTTGTTGTATTTTTAGGGTGGAGCTGTATAGCAGGCATTCTGTGACTATGTGTGTAGAGTGGTCATGTGGTACCTTCAGAAGTCGGTGCTCTCTTCAAAAGGGTTCTCAGAATCCCTTCGGTCATGAATTATGTGTAGTAAGGGTAGAATTTCTCTCTATTCTTGAACAGTGCAGCAAAAAGGAAATCTCAGGCTCATTCTGAGACATCTCTTCAAGTAATTTCCAGGGAAACCTCTCTAATCACCCAGAATTAAGACATTGCATCCTCTCAGCTTCCTAGGATACTGCTTGGGCCTTGATCACAATAGTTGATCACAGTGACACCAGTGGTGAGTCACAGCAACTGCCATGCACTTGTAGGTCGGACTGCCACTGTACTAGTTGTCACACTCCTCTTGTCCCTGGCTGCCCAGGTCAGACTTTTCAGACTCACTCTGTATGTAAATTGAGGGAACAAGGAATAACAATGATTCAGTAATTTTGATGGCCAATCTCAAATGCCTTTGTCCTTCTTTTGATGTATCCAGACTTCAGGAGGCTTTGAATCCCACAGGAAGTGGCGGCGGCATCTTCTGTACTGCATTGTGAGCTGAGATTGCTTCCTGCAGTATGTCTGATTAATGGCTCTCATCCACTGATGGTTGATAGACTAAAAGAACGACCTAAGAAGCCTGGCAAAGAACATGGAGGCCAGCTGGTTTTCTCAGTCAATTAAAAAAGGAAGGAGGAACAGTTAGCCCTCTAACTCGAGGCTGGTTTTCTCTCCCACACAGTGCTGTACCCCAGGGTCCCAGGCTCCCTGCGTGCCTGGTTTTCAGCTTGACTCACTCTACTTGTTCATGAGATAATTTGTCTTCTTTTCTTCCTTCCTTCTTTCTTTTGTTCTTTTCTCTGTTTTTAAAAGGCTTATTTTGATTACTTTTAAGTGAGTGTGTGTCTTTGAGTTTATGTGTATGAAGGGTGGATGCTTACACAGGCCAGAGGAGAGCATCAGATCCCTTGGAGCTAGAGTCACATGCAGATATAAGCTCACTGACATAGGAACTGGGAACTGAACTATGGTCCTCTGAAGAGCAATATGTGCTCTTAGCTGTTGAATGGTCTCTCCAGCCCACTCTGCGTTTTGTTTATTTCTAGATAGAGCTGACTGACCTCCACTTGCTATGGAACTAGGAGTGAGCTTTCACTTCTTGTTCTACTGTCTTTATCTGCTAAATTCTGAGATTATATAATCATGCCTGGTTTGCCCAGGGCTTTGAGCATGTTATCCAAGCACTCCACTAATGAATTACACCCCATCCTAGAGAGAGCAATTGCCCCTGTACAAAAAGAGCTTCTACAAGATCAGCCTGTGACTTTAGCACTTTAACTTAACCAAGAAAATTGAGCATTCTTGTTCTTTTTCCTTTTCCTAAAAAAGTGTTTGGGGGAGGGGAATAAATATGCTCAGAACAACTGTACTTTTGGTTGAAATTGTGGGGTCAGTTTATTATATTAAATCCCGATTTAGATTTCAGAATTCATTTAAATACATTAGTTTTATAATTTGAATATCTAATTATGTTTTCCTCAGTCACCAAGCACAAGCAATCCCTTCCCTCCATCTTAGGATCATTGTGTCTTTAAATGTAAGACATAAGCCACAGGAATTACCATAGTAACATGCTTTCCAATTAGACTGCAATTGCTGACAATCAATATGATTAGACAAGGTCAGTGATGGGGTAAGCCCCACAGTGTTTAAAGCATGTTGCCAAAGTGTAGTGAGGAAGACAGAAACTATTGGAAATAGTATGTGATTCCTTTGCTGCTGGCTGGCTGTATAACCTAAAGATACCTCTTACAGGAGCAACAGTTTATAATCTGCCAACAGGAGGCTGGTCCTCAAAAGCTTCATAAACTAGAGATGGAAAGGCATAGATTTGAAAGGGAAGATAAATGGCAGTAGAAGGGTGGTTAATAATGAGGCAAGGGCAGGAGGGTTACTTTCAGCTAACGTGGGGAGAAAGCTATGTGAGAAGAGCAAGTTTGCCTGGACTGGAGGCTGTGAGACACAGCTGGGCTCTGAGCATCATGACAAGCATAGTCAACTCTGCAGCCTACATATCTGGGCCTGTTCAATGCCTTCCTCTGTTCTCTTACCCTCTACAGCTCTCTGTTCCAAAGAAGAGAAACCCATTCACACTCAACCAATTATAGTTAGTGTCTAACAGTCAGTGGAAGTTCTACCTTAGTGAGGGAGGTAGGGAGCTCTTCTTATAGGGAGAAGAAGTTTAATAAAAGAGACTAAGTGGACACTAGTCACGGAAACACAGGTAGGGGAGATATTCTGGGAACCTCTGAACTTTTCTAGAGCACCTTAAGCTACGTCTAGTGCCTGCTGTGGTTAGATATAAATAAGTTTCAGGTCCTTATAAGTGCAGAAAAAGAGAAAGTGAGGTTATTGTCCTAGGGGTCCAAAGGCACATGTGTACTGGGCATGGAGAAAACCTAAGAGAGGCAGACAGAAAGCATGATGTCTGGGAACATTGTGTTGAGGACCCAAGACCTACAGTTCATAGGCCTCAAGTGTTTATCCAACATGTAGCCAAGAGTGAACAACTTTCTGTCTGACCCTCCCTTCTTCTCCTCGCTCCTTTTTTCTTCCCTGGCTGTTCTCAGCTTCAGGACTGATTGGGAGAAGCACTACTCACGTGAGAGAGTATGCCAGGACATCAAAGCATTCCCTGCCATGCCCCCAACAAATCCTTAGGAGTTAAGCAAAGTCTGACATGTGAAGGCTAAATCTCTGACTTCTATTACATAGTGTCTTTGACCCTCCAGATAATTTTATATGTGATATCTGCCAATACCACATACAAATCAATGTATGAGGCAGTCAATAGTTGGCATATGGCTGAAGGGTTTTTTTTTTTTTTTTTTTTTTTTAGTGTTGTAGCCTGGGATAAGATCTTTTAATTTCGTAAATGTCATGTGCAATGTGGGTTAAAAAAACTCTCTCATGTACTTATGATAAAAATATCACCTATTAAAGTATTTAGTGATGGTAAAGCATTTAACGTAGAGTTTAAAATGGCTAAAACGATTATTACATGAGTCCTGACACTATAATGGCCTTCCCTTATCAGTGATCGGTATGCCTCTAGACTTGTAAGAGAAATTCTGAAGCTGTTGGTAGTACTGAACCCTACATAAACTTTGATTTCCTCTACTCATACATATTTATGATGTTTGACTCATAAGGAAGACAAAATAATATGTTAAAAATTTAGATTAATTATAAAATAAGCAAAAACATTATAATAAAAGCTACATGAATTTCACCTCTCTGTCTCTTACTCAGCTACATAAACCACACACACACACACACACACACATACACACGCACACTCTACTATAACAGTTGATCTGATAGCAAGAGTCTATTAAGTACCTACTGGGTGGGCAATGTATACAGCATGGATACACTGGACAAAGTGAGGGTTCAGATCCTGAGGGATACTTAGTGGGAAGGCATGAAATTTAATGACATTACTTGAATATCATGAAATTTAAAACATATGAACCATTTATTTGTGGATATTCCAATTTACTAATTTCAAACATTATTGACTGGAACAGAAGAAAGTAGAACTTCACTCAGCAGAGGTGGAGGAGCAGCTACATTGTTGTTGTTTTTCTTTGAGGAAATTGTTATTCTTTGACCTGTTATGTGCCCTTATTTCTCTTTACCATTATACTTTTCCTCAAGATATATATTTTTTAAAAGATGGAGCTTATAAGCAGCTTGAAAAAAATCTCTCCTAGATTTATTTCTGTAGACCTAGTAATTCTTTTCCCTACTAAAATATAGGTCTAGATACAAGGTGATACTAAATGTGTAACATGGTCCTGGGAGAAAGAATGTAGGCATTTAGGGTAAACTAAAGAAATGTTTTATTTTAGAACTCTGTCTAATGGAAATTTCCTCTTCAGAGACCCTCAAATAATTCTGCAGGTAAGGTTTTTTCACCAGAAAATGTTGGACTGAGACCTCCACAGATTTGATTACTTTGATTCTTAACTCCCTCCTACCACCACCTCAGCTATGTTGCTCATGTGATATATGGACCTAAGTACTGCCTGATTCCTGATCCTCTGTCAAAATTTACTTGTGAAGACACAATATTTCAAAATTAGACCACAAGTGAATGAGAGGAGAAGTTTCAGAGATCCAGTATTTTGATCCTCTAAGGAATCTGAGGCCACAGAAAGGTCCCCAGCTGTTCAAGGTATTCACAGGTGCTGGTGTTTATGCATTACTCTTGCCAAGCAACAACTTGTGTTTTAATAAGAGACTGCTATCCTTAAATTATGTGCTCAATGAGCATTTCAGGCATCCTGACAGGCCAGTTGAATGAGGGCTCTCAGAGTGAATAGAGATTTAAATATGTGTTTCTCAGGTTACAAGTCAAAGAACTTGATACCTACTGCCCTTGGCGAGTATCATTAGTAAGTCCAAGTGTATAGATCTTACATGGCAAAAGTACATATCCTTCTCTCCCTCTTCTTTTCTCTCTGCCTCTTGTCACCTCTGCATCTCTCTGATCATTATGTGGATAAGGAAATACAGATAACACATATGTTAGATTCTAACTAAAAAAGAGGTAGGTATGATATGCAGCATATTTGGATTATCTGCTGTGGACTTTTAACCAATATCTTTCACCATGATTATTTACACTATGTGACATTCAAATATTTTCTTATTTCCCATGTCAACCATACCCAAAAACTTCATGGGAGAAAGAGTGACTGATATTATACTCAAGGAAATTACTTTTTCTTTTATTATCAAGAAAGGATTAACTTTTTGTCTTTTATCTTCATCTCCAGCTATCCTTTATGTTCAGTTTTTGTTTGTTTATACTCTATATTGTACTTCAACATTATATATCCTTGGCTTTGAGCACCCCAAACTTTCCTTAAACTAGATGGCCTAATGCCTTTTACTAAGGGTTCTTACAGATGGCCATTGATTCAGAATTATCTTGCTTTGAAACTTCAGCTTATTGAAAGCTGATTGAATGACAAGTGGTATATTGTATCATAATTCTGAACCTCTTCAAATAATAAATCCTCATAAATGCAACACATCAGAGCTCATTAGAGGGGGGCACTGAAACAAGGGTGATTCTGGGAACACTGGCCAGCTTAGAAGGAGAGGAACCAGAAATACTTTCATCCAATTCCTGAATGTTACTTCAGTATTAACTCTGTAGACTGGTAAGGACAATGTAGCCAGGACATTACATCTTAGCCCTTTCTTTCCCACACACTACCTTTGGCTCATGGGATGCCAAATTAAATGGATTCTAAGTGGCTCAAGGTTTTTGTGAAGATAATAGCTATTTCATTACTTTTCTAGGATAATGAGAAGACCAACTTAGCAACATGTACTGAGAAGATAAGTGAACAGGAAGCAGACAATGCTGTGAAAAGTCAACTACACATTTTACAAAGGTAATGTATGTGGTCAATGTGGGTATAAAGCTATTATATGGCTGTGCATCTGATGTAGTGGTTTGAATTGTTTCGTGTATGGGCAGATTCACTTGGTTCTTGTTCTTGAAGACATTATTCTGTAGCTTCTTTACACCCTATAACTTGTAAATATTTCCCTCTACTATAGTTTGACAAATAACCAAATTGAGCTTAATAAGTTTCTGTTGTTAGATACTATTTTATATTTAGATACTGTTAGTGTTGTAACTTTCTCTTCATGTATTTTATATAACGCAAACAAGTATGTTCTACATAGGTATGTTGTATCTGTATATTATACATGTTTCTTTATATTTTATATTTGAGCAGTTGGCTTTGGTATCCTAAGCATCTTCTTTACACAGCCTATTCCAACTTCCATTGTTCCTTCTTTGTCTAGATGTCCAGTTCCACTTGGAAGCTCAAGACAGACAAGGCAGAAGGTAGCCTGAATTATAGTTGCATTATGTGCTTCTGGAAACTTCCAGTCTTCAAAGGAGAAGCAGAAAAGGATACTGTAACATCTCCAAGAAAGAAATATATTTAGAACACATTTCAAAAGGCCCCGTTATTAAATAGTATGTATATTCTAGAGTCAAAAGACCTAGAAAAATATTTCTAAGACTAAAAATATTGACTTAGACTTCAGACTTCAAAAAATTCATTCGAAAAGATGATGTCAGGTTATAGAGTACTATTGATGAGCCGAAGATAAACCATGTGCATAAGGTCAGAAGTCATGGAATACAGCCCATCAGATAAGCTTCAAATATAAGCCTGGACTCAAATACAGTCATGTGTAAACATTTGTAACATCAGGCTATGGTTGAGAAAGAATTCTTTGCATCCATGGGGCCCAAGAGCTCAAGCCAAGAAAATAAGATCTTTTTCCTGAATTGAGAAAAATGGAAATGCTTGAGAGCAGCAAGTAAAAAACAACTGGGATGTTTCCATATAGAAAGCATGGGATTTCTGGTGAACAAACACCATACCTGAGAAGTGGGTAAATGTCATCTGTGCTGGCTAGTTTTATGTTGACTTAACATAAGCTAGAGTCATCAGAGAGGAGGGATCTTCCGCTCAGAAAATGCCTCCATAGGATCAAGGTGTAGGGAAGCCTGTTGGACATATTCTTAATTAGTAATTGATGTGAGAGGGCCTAGCACATTGTGGGTGGGACTGCTCCTGGGTTGATGGTCCTGAGTTCTATAAGAAAGCAGGCTGAAAAAGCCATGAGTAGGAAGTCAGTATACAGCACTCCTTCATGATTTCTGCATCAGCTCCTCCCTCCAGGCTCCTGCCCTGCTTGAGTTCCTGGCCTCACTGCTTTTGATGATGAACTGTTATATGGAACTGTGAGTGAAATAACCCTTTCCTCCCCAAGTTGCTTTTGCTTATGGTGTTTCATGACAGCAATAGTAACCTGAACTAGAATACCACCAATACGATGAAATGAAGTCCTTGTGAACATGAAGTTCCTTATACTTAAGGCATTAGAGATCAAAATAAAAGTGCAGGAGATTTAAAAGTAACTATATTCAAGTACTCAAAGAAATAGAAATGCAAAAACCATGAGAGAAACTGGGCAGTATGAAAAGAATAGATTTAAAGGGAATTATTGGGAAATACAATTGCAAAAATATGGTCAAGCCAATTAAAAGCATAAGGCAGACTGAACAACAGATATAATCTAAGATGATATGAAATGGGCTACAAAATATTGTAATTGTACAAAATATTGTAATTGGAATTGTCTGTAACTCAACTCATCAACAGCGTGTCAGAAAGTAGAAAGGCTGATGACAAGGCATTGGAGATGCTGTGGTTCAAATGTGAAGTGTCCTCTACAGCCTGGTGTGTTTGAATATTTGGTTCTCACTGCTAATCTTGTTTAGGGAAGTTGTGGAATCTGTAAGACATGGAGGTTAGTTGGAGGACATGGGTTACTGAAAGAGAGTGCCTCTAGAAGATAGCCATGTTGGTTTAGGCTTACTCTACCTTCTGAATATTGGTTCATGTTCTTGCTGCCACAGCTGGGAGCCAAGCCTGTCACTATGCCTTCCTTACCACAGTGCACTGAATTCCCTGAAGTATGAGCCAATCTAAATCATTCGTCTTTTAAGTTGTTTCTATCAGATATTCTGTCACAGTAAATAGAACAGAAAAAGAGAGAATAATATAAGAAATTCCAAGTCAGGCTGAATGGCAGGATAGAAAAGAATAAGGAAATGAGTTACAGATAATAAAAACCAAAACCAAAACAAAAATAAAACAAACAAAATCCAAAGAAAACTGTTACAATCAGGAAAATCTGACTGTGTATAAGGAAGGTGCTAAACCACAAGCATAAAAATTAAAACCAAAACTATACTCAAAGACAAAGCAAAACACCCCAAAACCTATCAGCTAGGAGTGCCAAAAGTTAGATTTCTGCTTAATAATTTAGACAAGCAACAATAAATGCCAAGAATAGTCCCATCTGCTGAATGGAAGTCATTATCAAGTAAGATTTATAAAATTACCTAGTTTAACATTAGTGGGTCGGGATGAGTAGAGATGACATTGTCAGACACAAAAAGACTGAAGAGAGTTCATCCTTAGCCATTTTATTGACTCTGATTGTCATTTAGCAATTTCATGTAAGTATAAAATGGATTCTGATTAATCTCTCCCTTCCCCATCTTATCCTCACTACCCCTGTCTCTCTCCCCTCTCACCACTATCCCTATCAGTCTGCTTCCCAAATCTTTGACTTCAGGTTTTGTGTTTTGACCCATTAAGTTTAAGCAGAGCGATTTCTATGACAACTGAATTGATATTATCTGTTGGAGCTTGACTGGGGATGGGGCTCACCAGTGGGTCTACAACTGAAGGTATTTATTTCCTGTCTCTCTAAATCTATTGATGACAAATAGTTAAGCAGGGAAGTGTAGGGCCTTGGGAGCCTTTCTCCATCCATGCCTGATTGCAGATGGACCCTTTTGTGTGCAGGCTCACTTTAAGACTTGTAATTGGTGGGACTTTGTGATCACAGTGGCCACATTCTGCCCAGAAAATGTTACTTCATAGCACTTGTTCTTAATTCCAGCTCTTGTATTCTTTTCACTCTTTCATCTACTATGTTTTCCAAGCCTTAGAAAGAGTGATATAATTTATTTTCCACATAGTCTCTGCACCTTGTATAGCCATAAATAAATCACTATTTACCACTGTCCAATGGAAAGAGAGAGAGTTCTCTGATAAACCCTGAGAAAGGTGTTTATCTATGGGTAGAAACATACATGTTTAGAAGACAGCTTAATGCTACATAAATTTATCTAAACATTACTATTTAACATTCTCCTAGAGCTGTGGTCTGCCCTTCTATGGCTAGGCATCTATTCTTATGTAACAGGTCTCAAATTCAAGCAGAGAGCAGTGTTACAAGTAGGCATATCTTACTTGGCAGGCTGGTCTCATCTCATAGGTAGATTGCAGTATTGACAGCTGGGTAAGACCCTTACTCCACCAACAGCCTGCATAGCTCTTTCTGGGACTATGAAAGTTGGCCTGAACGGGAAAGCTTCCAGCTAAGTTCCAGCTTGGTTTCTCTATATCATGACCTTAACTGAAACTCTAACTAAATAATTTTCTTTAGCAATAATAAATTAAACTCAGAAGATAAAAGTAGAATTTAAGAAGCAAATCTTTGCTAAATAACAGTAATCCAAACCGAGTTGAACTGAATTGAATTGACCTAAACTGAATTCAATTGAATCCTGATTTAACTGAATATGAAGTTCAAGCACAAGTCTAATAACAATTTGGAGGAACTTAAGAGCAAGATAGAACTGAAGTACTAAACAAAAATAATATTGAAAATTGCACATATTGTTTAGTAAGAATTAGTGACCCTAATAGTTAATTTGGGCTTCCATGAGAACAGTGCACAGTGAGAGAAAAGAAGTACAAATATTCTAATGGCGTTTAAAACATCACCAATAGAAGACATTTGTATATGTTTGTGTACATATGTTTGTATGTATGTGTATATATAATGTATGCATGTATTTATGTGTGTATGAACATGTGTAAATAGTATATGCTTTTAATTGTACACAAACTTCAAAATTCTGTTTTTCTAATATCTTTCACCTTTCCTAACTACAAATATAAAACAAAGTTTAAACATATACATACCAAGAATGGCATTTTTTCAGGCTATTCTGTTCCAGGTACCATTATATAAACATCTGTAGCGAGGAGATTCTTCATCAGCATATAGGGCAGGGTGATCTATGGTGTTTTTCACATCCCTGTTTCCTGGTTAGTGTTCGAAAGGATCCAGGGTCGTCTTAATCTTGTGTTGCCAAGTTTGTATTCTAGATCCCTGATGTCATTTATATTAGTCTTTTCTTGGAATTAAATTATATTCAATGCCACTCACTACAAAGATGACAGACAGAATGCCTTTCCGAGAGAACTCAGCTTCCATAGAGGAGGTATATAGAAGTATGAACCCACAGAGGTTTTCTTATGAAAGTATCTTTTCATTGTCTCTATTGTGTATGGACTGGGCTGGGCCATTCTGCCAGGCCTTTGGTTTACAGTGGAGGTGAAATTCCTTGCAGCTTCTTATTTTTTTCTCAATTGTTATCTGGTCCCTTCTACTGATCAGTCAAGGACAACTTCTAATTTTCTTAATTAGAAGTTCTTTCTTATTGCTTTGACAGCATTAAGGCTAGATTGTTTTTCAATAAATATTTTTCTGAACATACAGTTGAGTGAAAAATTAGGTTATAGATGAGCATGTTTATTATTTTTATCCATATATATGGTAAAAAGATTATAGAAGACCATTCTTTAAAATGTTAGTTGTGGATATCATTAGAGGATTAAATTGTTATTTAAATTTTCAGGATAATTTCTCCTTTTGTACAGCCAGCACGCACTACTTTCAGAAGCACAAAAAAATTCTTATCCCATGTCTTAGTTTGTATTTCATTGCTGAGAAGAGACGCCATGACCAAGGCAACTCCTATAAAGACAAACATTTAACTCGAGCTAGCTCACAGTTTCAGAGGTTTAGTCCATTATCATCACAGCAGAAAACACAAGCATGTGCAGACAGACAGAGTGCTAGAGAAGAAGCTGAGAACTATACATTCTGATCTGAAGGCAGCAAGAAGAGGCTGGATGTGCTTCTCATTGGATGTAGCTTGAACATTTAAGATCTCAAAGCCTTGACTCCACAGTGACACACCTCTTCCAACAAGGTCACACTTCCTCCTACAAAGCCACACCTCCTCCAACAAGGTCATACCTCTTAATAGTGCTATTCCCTGTGGGCCAAACATTTAAACACACGAGTCTTTGGGCACCATTCCTATTCTGACTACCATACCCAGTTTTGTGAAATAAACTTCAAAGCACTTCCAGCAGTGGCTGCTATACTACTTTAGAGCTTTGGGAAATCTGTAGGTTTTCTGGGCATCCGGTACATGCTCTCTGCAGCAATATACACTATAGTGTGGGAGTTAATGGAAAAATAGTTGTTTACTTTGTCTTTAATATTAAGTTATGGTTAGGAAATGTTAATATAGGAAGATTCCCTGATGCTGCTGCTTAAGTGGCCACAGAGAGTTAGTGACTTGGTGAGACTTGCATGGACTTTTGAGAATGTTGAGTGCTGCTGACCTCGGTCTGAGGCAGGCCATTTAGAAGAGGCATGCCCCATCTCCTTTGCCACCTCATAGCTCATCAGTTTTCTCCTTATAAGTTGCTTCTCTCTCTCTCTCTCTCTCTCTCTCTCTCTCTCTCTCTCTCTCTCTCTCTCTCTCTTTCTTTTTATATTTATTTATTTATTTATTTATTTATTTATTTTTTACAAAGCTTTATCATTTGTCTCCTGCTCTGAATGTCTGTACTCAATGAGGGCAAGGATCTGAGTTTATTTTGATCAGTGATATCTCTGTGGCAAAATATGTATGTGGAATAAAGGGTTGCATAGAAATAGCTATGTATCTATGTGTATATTACGCAGCAGTGCAAGAGGCACAGAAGTAGACATGAGGCAGTAACAAAGTGGGTGGCAGTTAGCAAGCAGAACCTCAATGAGTCACAGTAACAAAGTTGGATGGTCGGGTTGAGACAAAATGATAGATGAAGTTGGAATAAGATAGGGGAATCCAAACAAAAAGTGAGCTCTCTGGTATTGCATGCTAAGAACCAAGCAGGACTTTCTGACAGGACACCCGGTCAGATTCTAGCATTGGTATGAAGGGAGCAGTGAGCCTCTCATCCTGATTCACAATAAAGGGAATATACATACTTGTACAAAATTTACAACAACAGAACCTGGTCCCTCTTTCCTTCTGTATGTGTTAGCAGTACCTGAGCCAAGCAGTGAGATCTCAAAGGCTTTGTGCTTGGCACCATTTTATTCCAATCCACCTGATGATATCAGACAGCTACACTTGAGCAGAAACAGAACACTTAAGGAGACACTGATCTTTCTCTTCAGGCTTCTCTGAAGCTTTAGTGAAATGAACTGGATTTGTGCCCTGTGCTTTAGCTCTGTGAGAGGCACACTGGGAAGATGTGTGTGAGTGTTTTGGTGGTGCTCATTTGTGATGCATGTAGATGTAAATGGAATTCACTTAGCATAAAATGTTTACACAGGATAGTGAGCACACCTTTTCTGTGTCTGAAGAGAGATAGTATGTTTTTTGTTTCATTCATCTTCTGAGGTGACATGTCATGATCTCCTACTGCCAAGTAGAAATCATAAATTATAATTGAAAAATTAAAATTGTAATTACGTTGGGCAGAAGTGACGCCCTGTGTTCCTTCTAGGTAGTGTTTGATTGATGGTCTCAGGGGATTTTATTTTACTATTTCTAGTTTATTACAAGGAGACACAAAAGAAGTGTCATTGGCAAACTTTACAATGGAATAATCTAGAAACATTAAAACAAATAACAGCAAGGAAGTCTGAGGAAGTCTGTGCTAAGTGGTGCATGGAATCTTTGGTTTAAGTCTCTTGTCTGAAAGCCAAGGTGCAATTTCCTATGTCATTGAAGGGACATCTTTCTGTCTCAGCATGGGACTGAACAAAACATACAAGAAGTAGGCAACGAGAGCAGCTTACACTACCTTAGTCACCCCTGTATGTGGCAAATACTCATCCCTCCATATTACAGTTGGTAGTGCAGTGTACAGTGGTGTTTTTAAAATCTTACCTGCCTGGCTTTAGCTCAGTGGTCTGGTTCTGTCATATTGAACTTCAGGCTCAAAGGTGGCCAGACATCTTTGACCTTAAACCTTTTATTAGTATGAATTAAGCTAGACTAGATGTTGTGGGGCCCTGAGGAATTTGGGGTGTAGAAGAGACAAGAAAGAAAAAGAACAAAGAACTATAATGACTTGGTCATCTGTGCTGTGTAATCAGTCTCAGGTGGGGACAGAAGAATTTGAAAATATACCAATGCCTTCAATAATAAACAAAAACCTCTACTGCATTTGCAGTCTTTTCTCTGCCTTGGATGGCCATGAATCCTCCACATTGCTTCAATTTCTCTTTGAACTTTCAGAGCTCAGTGGGAATTCATTGTGCATAATATGATCAAATGACAGGGCTTGAAGGAGGCTACACCCCTTTGAGGAAGACCCCAAATGCCTATTATGACTTTGAATCTGTTTCATCAATAGCTGATGCACAGAATATATTCTTCACTCCTCTTTGGTCATGGAAATCCTATGCTCACCACAAAAACCCTTCCCCATCTCTAAATGCCACTTCTCCAAACTGATTCAGCACCTGCTCCATGGACAGCAACCTTTAGAGCCCTGGGTCTTGTTTCACCCAAGTTTTTATTTCTACAAGCGCATAATAAATTTCCTTAGGAGCAAATTCTACCTTTTCTTTAAGCTTGTAATATGGAAGGATGACTGAGAGATGAATGGATAGGTAGATTCATAAAAAACGTTTAGAGCCACCAATAGGAATAGAACTGAGAGTGTAAGTGATGTGCTGTTCTTTCCAATTGTACAAAGTCATAAATAGGTGGGGGAAACTTGCATTTTCAGTTGGAAAGGAATGCCTATTCTGTTTATTACTCTTCCCTCCAGGAACTCTCTCACCC
>JADRCD010229921.1:0-13178 GCA_019843815.1 Montemys delectorum | reverse complement strand
AGCTCTAGCTTGTACATGAACACACACACCAAAATGTCCATGATAATGTAAATATTTTATATTTGCATGATGTATTATGGCAGCCATTAGACACATAGTATGACTAAAGAACTTAATTTTAAATTTAATTGAAACAGTGACTTGTTGCCAAAGGTTGTCATTGGACAATGCTGTAGAAATCCCAGAATGTCAAAGCAAACAAATTTGATACATTTATCAAGTAATTTCTGAGTTTGGTTCCTGCCCAAAATCTGGGCTTTGGTTACAGACGTGCTGGGTTAGTACTAACCCTTCTCAAAATTCAGGCAACAGAAGCGAGCTGTGACATTTTCCCAAACAAGATATATCAGAAGTCTGCAACTCCTGTGAAGGTCAAATTAAGTCTGACAGTTACAGCCACTATATTCTTAGCTAAATCTTTCATTAGTTCTCCAGTCTTCTAAGGATAGCAGGTCTTTATTGAGTCAACTCATTTCAAAGAAAATTCCATTACTAACAACTCTACAATACCTATCTTATAGAATGGCTCTGAATGTCAAATGAGAACACTATTAAAATGGCAAGCACCTAAAAGTCCAATTAGTGCTAATGTGTAGGTGGTTTTTAATTCTATTTTCTCTCAAATATATCTGTATTACTTTTATGGCAGTAAGAGTGTGGGCATACATAAAAAAAATATATATGTACATATTTGTGTGAAGTGGTCAAGAGTCAAGGATGCAGATATCAGAATTACTGAGGGTCTAGTTTTTGTGGTTAACAATTCCTTTCCCTTCCAAATGACTTTGATATATGCTCCTGTTCTGGACAGTTTTATGTCAACTTGACATAAGCTAAAGTCATCAGAGAGAAGGAACCCTAATTTAAAAATATACCTCCATAAAATGGGGCTGTAGGCAAGCCTGTAGGGCATTTTCTTAATTAGTAATTGATGGAAGGCCCAGCCTATCGTGGGTAGCACCATCCCTGGGCAGATGGTTCTGGATTCTATTAGAAAGCAGTGTGAGCAAGCCATGAGGAACAAGCCAGTAAGCAGCACCACTCCATAGCTTCTGCATCAGCTCCTGCCTAACAGTTCCTAACTTGTCTGAGTTCCTACCTTGATGTGGAAGTGTAAGCCAACTAAACCCTTTCCTCCCTCCCCAGCATGCTTTTTGGTCATGGTGTTTCTTTGCAGCAACACAAACTCTAAGTCAGCTCCCTCATGCTATCCTCATCCTATTAAGAACTTCTTGCTTTTAAAGAGGCTGTAAATAAGAGTGAACTGCGCTCTTCAGAGGTACTGTAATGTGAGGAAAGAGTAATTAATAATCCCATTTTAGGGACATGTTGACAAAACATGGAGTCTTAACTCTACAACCCAGGCTTTTATTATCTCTCCAATTCACACAGAAAACCCTGAAGGGTAGAGTACCACATTTGTGCATCCTTTCCAAGTCCCCACAACAACAGGACACAGGAGATGGTTTATGGTAGTTACTACAAATCATTCTCAAGAATGTAATTCATAGTCCAGCTTGGTTGCACATGCCTATAATTTTAGCTACTTGGAAGGCTGAGGCAGGATGATTCAAAGTTTAAGGTTATCCTGAACAATTTATTGAGAACCTGTCTCAAAATTTAAAAAGTAGGGGCTGGAAGTAGTTGAGGTGGCACACTCCTTTAATCTCAGCACCAGGGAGGCAGAGGCAGGGGGATCTGTGAGATGGGGGCCAGCCTGGTCTACAGAGCAAGTTTCAGCCAGGGTTACACAGAAAAACCATGTCTCAAAAAACAACCTGGGCCGGGCGGTGGTGGCGCACGCCTTTAATCCCAGCACTTTGGAGGCAGAGGCAGGCAGATTTCTGAGTTCGAGGCCAGCCTGGTCTACAGAATGAGTTCCAGGACAGCTAGAGCTACACGGAGAAACTCTATCTCGGAAAAACAAAACAAAACAAAAAAAAACCCAACCACTCACCAACCAGAGGGGGTAGGAAGAGAAGAAAAATAGGAGCTGGAGAAATTGTTAATGGGATAAAAATGTGTATGGCTCTTGCATATATACAAGGCCCTGGTTTCAGCCTCTGCTACTGTGGGATTAAAAAAGGATATGATTCATTACCTAAAAATTCATTTTGGGTACAACTGTCTAGAAACATATATTATGACCTTCCACTAGGATCAAGAGGTCAAAAGAGAACCATTTGTAAATAACTTGCAAACTTAATAAAATATTGTGGTCCTTTATACCTTAAACTATAGTTTATAGTTCTTTTTTTTTTTTTTTTTGGTTTTTTGAGACAGTAAACTATAGTTCTAAGTCTCATGAATGATTTGAAATTATGGGCAAAATTTTGTGTAGGTACACTTCCCCTTTCTCTCACCAGGGCATTCACACAGCTTCCAAAGTGTTCAAAAATGAGTAAAAATACCCTATAAGCTGAATAGCTAACTACTTTTCCCCTGGCCTTCCAGGTGAGTTTAAGTTACTAAGCCTTAATTGTGAAAGCATACTTAAAAACTAACTAAATAAATAACAGGATAGGAGTTATCTGGAGGGGGAGATGGTGTGACAGAGTACAAGTAGGGGCATCAGGAGGGCTTCTGGGTACTGACAATATTAATTTGGGAGTTGGTTACAAAGGAATATTCACTTCATGAAAATTCATCAAGCTGAATAATGAAATTTCTTCCCCCCGCCCCCCATGGGGTTTCTCTGTGTAGTCCTGGCTGTCCTGGAACTCACTCTGTAGGTCAGGCTGGCCTCGAACTCAGAAATCCGCCTGCCTCTGCCTCCCAAGTGTTGGGACTAAAGGCTTGCGCCACCACCGCTCGGCATGAAATTTCTTTTCCCGTTTTTAGGTAGACCATATTTCAGTAACTTAAGAGGAGAAACAAAGAAGAGTCAGTCATGCTGAGTAGACATTATTAGAGAGTTTGTAACATGTATACTAGGCCAGGCTGGTGGTGAAGAGCTCAAGCCTCAAAGAGTAGCTAGTGTGGATATAAAGCCCTCACTCCAACCAAGAGCCTACAGGGAAGGAACTGAGCCTAGTAAAGCCAGTGCATTTGAAAGCAGAGTCTCCATCCTCAGTCAAACCTTGAAACTGCGGCCCCAGCTGACAGTGCAGACAGTACAGTAGACCCTGAACCAGGACCATTGAGATAAGCCACTCCTAGGTCCTTGACCCTGAGAAAATCTGTGAGATAAGATGTCTGGCATTAAAGTAAGAAAAAAAATTCAAAACACTATCTTCTTTACACAAATTGAAGGGAGCAAAGTAGCTGTACCTATAGAGAAGCTTACTGGCTTAAATGGGCAATGGTACATACAATATTGAAGGGCAATGGTACATACAATATTGCTTCTAAACTCCAACCTGGACAGAAAATGTAGCTGGTGACTATGGAAGCTACTTCCTGTAAGGTATGGATAGGGATCTCCTTGACACTTCTATTATCTCAATCCAAATCCAAATCAGAGACCATTTCATCCTAGTCATACTCTGTTTTACTGCTTTGTGTTTCAATGGACACACACACACACACACACACACACACACACAGAGTTCTCAAGACTATTCTCCCAGGAGGAAATCTAACAAACTGCAGAGTTATCAAGTAAATACAAACAAGTGATTCTAAGAGAGACATTTATCTGGCAAATACATTGCAGCGTACATAGCACACTCTTGCAGTTCTAGCTAGTAGGAGGCTGAATGAGAATCACTTGACTCTGGGAGTTCAAGGCCAGCCAGGACAACAAAGGGAGATTCCCAAGACAAAAAATAAAATAAATTCCACACAGTATTTTGTAAATTCTCATTTGAGAGGGATTTGGGCAAGGGAACCATGCTCTGAAATGTGTCCCCTCTGTCTCCATCTGTGTGGCAGAAGCCTGCTCTCTGATGTTTGTGCAAAGAAAACATGAGTATTTAGTACTTCAGCTTCAGGCTCCTGTGTCTTCCTCATTCTGCATCTTTTATATAGAAAACATTAAGAATTTTGGTACTGGGCTGGAGAGATGGCTCAGTGGTTAAGAGCACTGACTGCTCTTCCAAAGGTCCTGAGTTCAATTCCCAGCAACCACATGGTGGTTCACAACCATCTGTAATGAGATCTGACGCCCTCTTCTGGGGTGTCTGAAAACAGCTACAGTGTACTTACATATAACAAATAAATAAATCTTTTTTTTTTTAAATAAGAATTTTGGTACTGTTTAGTTCTAAAAGTTACAGAGTTTACTATTTATTTTCATGTAGAGTTCTCAAAATGGACTTTCTGTGCTATCCTTTCCTTGCACATTTCAAAAACCTCAAACAACCACTTTTGCTATATAATCAGGCTAAATTTTTGGACTCTGTTAAATTTTAACCTGCCAGCTGTACTGATTCTTCATAACTTCCTAGAGTTACACTGGCAGTCAATATTTAATTACTGCACCTGAAATTTCAAACTATGATTACTTTGCAAAGTCTTTGCTGTTACATAGTTATAAAGCAGAGCTCAATAACACATCAAAACTCCAGAATTATTCTTTTTAGTTGCATTAACAAGCAAGTATGGGAAGATTCTGAATTGCAACATTACTTCCACTTAACTTTATATAAAATCCTCTCTTTTTCTACCTACCTATCCATCCATCCATCCACCCATCCATCCATCCATCATGACTGCATAGTTTTTGCCCCCTCCCCCAAACCAGGTAATGCCTTGTAACTAGACTATTCAAGGTTAGAGCACACCTTTTAAGTAAGAAAATCATTACATTAAGGCCACTCTTCTAAAGACCCTTGACTATGACAATGACAGGGCTCACAGACAAACCAAGTATTATAATTTTTCCATGACTAAAGTTTCACAGCACTCAAAATCTTCAATAAAACACAACCTGGCACACACCTATAATCCCAGCACCACAGAGGTGGAAGAAGGAGGATCAGAAGTTCAAGACTGGGCTGGTGGGATGGCTCAGTGGTTAAGAGCACTGACTGCTCTTCCAAAAGTCCTGAGTTCAAATTCCAGCAACCACATGGTGGCTCACAACCACCTGTAATGAGATCTGATGCCCTCTTCTGATGTGTCTGAAGACAGCTACAGTGTACTTAGATAGAATAATAAATAAATCTTTAAAAAAAAAAAAAAGTTCAAGGCCAACAAGTTTGAGGTCAGATGGGGACTCCATCCAGCCCTCCAAACCAGAAAGAACTCCAAGCCCCTATATATCTTAGAAAAACAATGTCTTAAGATTTCAGAAGCCTGAGACAATCTGTCATAACATTTACTTGTCATTAAGAGAAAAAAAAACCTGCTCATCCTAGCGGTTCTACAAAAGTATAGATACACTCTTTGGAGTTGTATGCAGGCAGCTTCCCCATCATCAGTTGCAGACTCCCTTAGTAAGCTGTGCGATCAATAGGGTGATCAGGTACCCCCTTCAGTGTTCTGCAGACTGGTTTCTAACCACCCTGGGGAAGAATGTGTCTTTTTCATGGGAAGGTTTTGTATTAAAATACTACTATAAAGAGTCTAAATATCCAATACTAACACTTAGCTTGTTGGTTTAATGAAATAAAACCCAGCATGTCCCAGCACTCCGAATTAATTCAGTGACACATTATAGCCTTGAGTATGCTTCCCTTCATCTAGAAGTTGATTAAGTCTTACTTTGGTCTACTTATTTTTGGGTAGGTGGGAGAAAAATATTCTTCTAAAAAAATGAGACCTTTTTTGTGGCAAAAAGGCTAATGAAGGTGGCTTTGATGTGTTTTGACATTCTAATGAGTAAGGATAACAGCATTGCTTTAAAAAAATCCTGGACTGGAGGACTCCATGAACAGAGAGAGCCCATAGATGGATACTCATTTAAAATTAAAAAATATATATTCTACATATATGAGGGCTTGCATGTATGTATGTATGTATGTATGTATACCACGTGTGTACCTGATGCCTGTGGAGGTAAGGTGTCTGATCCCCTAATGTGGAGTTCTGAATATCTGTAGGTAATCATGTGTGTGCTGAGAGCCATCTCCCTTACTCTCCCCTCTATATAGGCATACACATGAATGCATAGTTTTAAAACCAATAGTCACCATACTCCCCAAAGCGTTGTTCATGAGCTCTATTCTCAAGGAGTTCTGGAATACTCATTACACATCCCACCCTCTTAGCAGAATTTAAAAAACTCTGGTTCACCTAGGTTTACTTGAAGCAAGCCCGACAGCAGTTCTGTGCTTTGGCTCTGTTCCCTTAAGTGCAAGAGGCAACCACACCATCTACTTTTTAAGATGAAAAAAAATTCACATGAATACCTTCATGTCTTTGTAGTAGAAACAGCTACTACTGTACCTTCTACACTATTATATTACTATTATTATTAACACTCTGTCATGTTTTACTGCTCCTTCTGAAGTAGGCCACCACACTGCTTCAGAACACGAATCTTGTGGTCTTCTATTTGTGGTTACGTTCTGCGATATAATTCTGCCCTGATAAGTACCTCCCACTCCAGAGTGCAACTCCACCAATCTCAAGCCTTCGAAATGAGTCTTTAATCAATCTCTTTTCTGTCAAAGAAACAACCAGAAGTCCCACCATTCCACTTTCTTTGTACATACTCGGAATAAGATTACTCACAGAACTTGGGGAAAGATGCCACACAGTATGCAAAATAAAGGCAATTCTACTCGATAATCTTTACTTCCCATAGCCCCAAATCTGGGGAGTTTATTACATAGAAAAGCCGAAGGTTCCTGACAATGGATTTGCATCAATCAGTAACTGTCGGAGTATCGGAAGCTCCAGATAGCAAAAACTTTACCTAGTTTGCAAGAAACAGCTTGCACTTGCTCCAGCTACTACTGGGTTAGGTGTGGGCTACCCTCCCCCCACCCCTACTCCCCGGCCTGTGTTATTCTATAAGGAAAAAGTGCCTTGGTCCCAAAGCATCCCCCGCTCAGCTCTGGAGCATGATCAAGACCCTTCCGAGGGCCGTCTGCACCCAACCCAACAGCTCTGGTTTCAGACACACCCCCCTCCACCCCGTGTTTCACTGGAGGTGTGGGCGCTCAACTCCCAGGCTATGGCAAAAGGGGACGCGAGGGGAGGCTAGCAAGGCCTCGGCTCCCATTTTGGAGGACGGGGTGCTCGGGCCTCCTGGCTGGTGCCAATGGAAAGTGGGAGCGGAGGGCGTTTCGGGGCAGAGGGAGAGGGCCAAACAGGGAAAGGGGTCTCTCGGATTCGGGGGCGTGAGGTGGAAAGCGACCGCAAAGAGTCGGGGGAGCGGGGTTCGCGTGGTAAAGGCGCTCTTTTTGTTAATCACGGAGGGCCGGCGGTGTGACCTGGGGGGGCCCCTTAGGACAGTCAGCGAGGGGTCCCTCCTCTCCCTCCCGGTGTGGAGGGTTCCCCAAGGGCTGCGCGGAGGCCTCGGGCCGCGGCTCTGCGCGCCCGCTGGCCAGTCCGCCCTTCCAGCGCCTCGCGTGAAGCGTGGGGCCGGGTGGGAGGGGATGAAGGAGGCCCCCGGTCCGGGAGGCGGGAAAGGCCCCGCGCTGCGGGACGGGCGGCGGCTCGGCGGCCCCAGGCGGCGGCGGCGACGCGGCCTGTCGGGCCCCGGGTGGGCTCCAGCCCCGGGGCCCGCGTGCGCCCCGCACTCGGTGGCCCCGCTCCCTCGGCCGCCCCCTCCCCCGGCGCTCGCTCACCTGCACATGATCCGCCATTTTGCTCCATTCATGCTCCTCTCAGGCCCCCCCTCCCCCCCAGCGCGCACCTCGGCCGGGGCTGCCGCCGCCGCTGCTGCCGCCGTCGCCGCTGCGCCTGCGCGCTGGGGGCTCGGCGCTCTACGCTCGCGGCGTAGCGCCGCTCGGCTGCGCAGGCCCCGGCCGGCCGGTCTGGGTTGGAGAATGCGCAGCGTGGCTGGGACGGCGTAGAGGCGCGGGCAACGTCAGCGGCCCGGAGACGCCGGGTGGGAGGAAGCGGAGGGCCGTGGAAGCGCAAGGGAGGGGAGCTGGGGGAACAAAGCTTTGTTTACATGGGTTTTAAAGGGGCCGCGCTCGAACTCGCGCGCGGGCCGGCACCGCGTGGAAAGCGGAGCACGCTGCCTGTCGTTCCGCGTGCTGTCACGGCTCCACCTTGCACTCTGCACCCGGGGCATTGCCTGGCCACGTGCGGCCTGCTTGACTCGTCTCCGGACGTTCCTGCCCCAGGGCCAGAGACCTCCTACCTGGGATACCTGCACCATTCGCGACTTCCTAGTACTCTGTTCTTAACTGGGCCGCGATTGCGTTTGTGCTTTTCTAGCCTGTTCTACTGGACCCGGGTCATTGTTTTCCGATCCGGGTTTCACCAACAACCCCAGTAACAATCGCCTTGTTTTTATTCGTGTCTTACTCTCCTCTATAGACAGCCATGGATATAGCTGCCAAATAATGATGATCAAAAACGTAACAAGCTGCCGTTTAATCTTCCGAAATCAATTGCTATTTTGGTCAGTGCTACAGGCAGCCCTCCTCACTTCCCTCTAACCCCCGAAGGGGTCTGATGGGTCGGATGAGGGCGATATCTGAACGCTGAGGCCGAGTCCCCGTCAATTTTCTGTGTTAGATAATGCCGATTCCTATTTTCTATTGGATTCCACTCCGGTTTGTATTCAAGGCTCCTAGATTAAATCGGCAGGATTTTGGTAGCATTAGTTGGTTTAAGTTTGCTAACAGGACTACATCTGCTTTGTTTTGGGGGGCAAATGAAGGTGGTAGTGAGGCCCACAGTATTACTGTTGCGGATTTATTGGGCTGGTTTTCAGCAGTGTGTCTTCCTCCTGGTGTGTCTTCTAGTTCGCAAAGGTAGGACAAGTAGGAACTACATTTCCCAGACTTCCTTGTAACTGGGGATCGGCCAGCAAAATTGACTCAGTGAAAGAGATTGACTCAGAAGATTTAGGAGGCAGAAGGCAGAGTTTTCAACTGTTGTTTCTGGCAAGCTCTTCCCGTTAATCTTTCACTTTCTCGCTCTCTTTTCTCCCGCTCCCTCTTTCTCCAACCTTCCAGTAGCCAACCATTAATTCCATGAGTATAAATAGGCAAAGGTGTGTGTAGGGGCGGTAGTGTCAGGGGATTCCTGACTTTGTGTTATAGTACAGTTGTAGATTCTTGGGGTCTTAGTGACGGTGACATTCTTCTTGACTGATAGATAAGGTAGCTTTTTGGCAGGCCAGACTACTCAAATCTGTCCACTATCTCCTGGTTCGTTGTTCAGCTTCGTTAGCCTTCCACAGCCTTCACCTCCATGTCCTGTTGAATACATATCTAATGCACACACACCCCACTCTGCCCCTGTCTTCACTGCTGATATCCTGGTCTGAGACTTACATTTTTTTCTAAGTCCCATTTTGGTTCCTGTTATAGTTTCCCATCTTCCTGTATTTCTTCTTGGTAGCTCAATCCCAGTACCTCTGACACATTAACCCCACAAAACAGGTCATTTACACTCTCTGATTCACCTCTCTGTACCCCTGCTCCTTCACAATGCTCTGCCCATTTCTGGCTCTGCTCTGCTCTTCTTTTGCCATTATTCGGTGTCTTTCCTGGTCTGAAGGTGCTGGGAACTGAACCCTCTGTTTTCTTAGTGCAACGTGTCTCCCTTATCCTTGGAGGATCCATTGCCCGAAGCTACATAGCAGGTGATATCTGTATGCTGTTTTCTCCGTAGATACCTAAGATAAAGTTTATAAAATAGCCACAGTAAGATGAGTAATAATAGATAATAAAATAGAACAATGACAATGTGGCATTACACAGTTTATTTTTTAAAGGGTTGCTTGTTTCTGGTGTGTTCCATTTAGTATTTTTGAATTATAGTTTATGAAACCATGGATATAGGAGGACCATTGTACATACTTAATGGGGAAAGGACAGGGCTAGCAATGAAACTAGGGATGTATACTGTCCTACCCTTTACAGTCAGGAAACCTTTGGAGCTGAGGATGGCAGGCATCAGATCTGTCCTCATCTTCATTTCTTTGCCCAATCTATCTTTCTCACGTTCACGTCTCTCTACCCATTTTAAACCTTTCTCTCGTGTGCCCAGAGCTGCCCAGTGGGTAGCTGTCTTCGCCTAGAAGAACTTTCGGAGTTACCTAATCTCTGAGTAAGGAAGCCAAGGGCCAGCCCAAACCACACCTGCCCCTCAGTATGGATTATGGGAATTCTTTCCTTTGCTTCCTTCTGGAGACCCAAAAGTCCTCTAATTCTCTGCACCTCTGCTGTGTTTGGAAACAGCGTCTTGATTCTTGCTCCCGTGGTTCCCCAGAGGCCAAGCAAAAAGTACTGCGGTTAGTGCCTCCTTGACAGCATTCCCACCCCAGATGGGTGATGTTAAGCTTGATGGAAGACGTGTGTTCTTAGTAGGTTTTAGCGCCTTTCAGACTATGGCTATGAGAAGAGTATCTCTCCCGATTCCACAGGCCATGGATGGGGTGGGAGTGGGGGTGTGTCTGGAATACGTGGGGTCAGGTTTAAAAAGTTTCCAAGGAATCTGGTGAACTCGGGCGCCCCCTTGTGGTTCTGAGTGGTGTATATATCCTGATTCCCTACTGGTTGGAGGGTAAGCAGGGTGTTTGAGAAAGAAAGCATTCTTTGCACTCCTGTGAGGCACGTGCTGGTGAACTCCACAGCACTGTCACACCAGAGCCATCCGATAAGAATCTGTACCCGCCGGGCAGTGGGTGGTGGCGCACGCCTTTAATCCCAGCACTTGGGAGGCAGAAACAGGCGGATTTCTGAGTTCGAGGTCAGCCTGGTCTACAGAGTGAGTTCCAGGACAGCCAGGGCTACACAGAGAAACCCTGTCTCGAAAAACCGAAAAAAAAAAAAAAAAGCTGTATCCTTTTTAGGGTTGTTTTGCTTTTGATACTTTCAAGACACAGTCTCACTGTGTAACCCTCACTAGCTTGGAACTCACTATGAAGACCAGGCCAGCCTTGAACTTACTGCAATCCTCCTGCCTCCACCTCCCAAGTGTTGGGACTGGAGAACCTGCACTTTGGTTGTTGTTGTTGGTTGTGTTTGTTTGGTTTTGTTTTTGAGAGGGTTTCTCTGTGTAGGCCCGGCTGTCCCGAAACTCTTTCTGTAGACCAGGCCAGCCTCGAACTCACAGAGACCCACCTGCCTCTGCCTTCGGAGTGCTCAGATTAAAGGCATGTTCCATCACTGTGCAAACCTACATTTTACCTTTTTTGTTTGTTTTTTGTTTTTTAAGATTTACTTATTTATTTTATGCATATGAGTATATTCTGTAGCTGTACAGATAGTTGTGAGCCTTCATCTGGTTGTTGGGAATTGACTTTTATGACCTCTGCTTGCTCTGATCAGCCCCACTCACTCAGGCCCAAAGATTTATTTATTATTAAATAAGTACACTGTAGCTGTCTTCAGACACACCAGAAGAAGGCGTCAGATCTCATTACAGATGGTTGTGAGCCACCATGTGGTTGCTGGGATTTGAACTCTGGACCTTTGGAAGAGCAGTCAGTGCTCTTAACCACTGAGCCATCTCGCCAGTCCGCAAACCTACATTTTTAATGAGATCATCACATTAGAGTTTGAAGGCTATTGATCTTTCTCCAAGAAGCAGAGGCAAAGACCACACAGGTAGACCAGAGTCTCTAGAGCCTAAGTTCTTAAACTCTTGAGTCACAACCCCATATGGGATCTTGAAACTGAACATGGAGGGAGGGAGAGTAGCAAAAAAAAAAAAAAAAAAAAAAAAAAAAAAAAAAATTGGCAATTGTAAAAGGTCTCTGGACATGCAAAACTAAAAATAAATTCAAAACCACATGTGTAATGAAGCTAGGGGGATTCTGGTCGCTCTGTAAGACGTCATTGCAGCCACGGTTCTGAACAGCCAATACACTCACTGTTGCTGTGTGTACTATCAAACCATGTAATGCCTGAAAGACTATGCCTTAGTTCAGATCCAAGATTAGTATATACCACAAATTGGTGTATCTTTACCTGCTGCTATAGAAACATAATGGCTTGATAACAGACAAACAAAACTAATATTTTCCTACAATCTTTCCTCAGCACCTATAAAATCAGTATATCCTTGGATTATATTGTTAGAATATTTTATTTTAAAAACTGCTCTTTGGGCCGGGCAGTGGTGGTACACGCCTTTAATCCCAGCACTTGGGAGGCAGAGGCAGGCGGATTTCTGGGATTTCTGAGTTCGAGGCCAGCTTGGTCTACAGAGTGAGTTCCAGGACAGCCAGAGCTACACAGAGAAACCCTGTCTGGAAAAATCCAAAACAAAACAAACAAACAAACAAAAAAACCCCAAAAAACCTGCTCTTTGAGTTGCTCGCTTGTTTCACGAAAGATAATATTACATGTATTTTTACTTGGAGTTTGCATAGGATTTCCAACAGTTTCTGATATGACCCTAAATATATGAGTGCCACTTCATACTATGTACATATATATGTATGTATGTTTGGATGTATGCAGTTTGGGGGGGGAGGGGTCTTCCACATCAAAGGCTTACCTTGTCAACTACCTGTGTAGCCAAGGATGACTTTGAACTTCCAATCCTCCTGCCTCCACCTCCCAAGTGTTAGGATTCCAAATGTGGACCACCATGTCCAGCTTTACGTCATGAGTGTGAAGTGAATTCTCAGTATTGATGATTATAAAATCAGAATAGCATTCAACTCTGAAGAGCATTGTGAATCAGAGTTGTGTAAATGGATTCTGTAGTAGCACCTGCAATTCCTGCAGGCAAGATGGGACACGGAGAGAGGAGAATCTTGAAAAACTGCTTTTCAATAGTGGGTGTGTGGCTTAGCTTTGTCTGAGCTGGAAGACTCTGGTTCCCGGTCAGGAGCTCTCCAGACCACCCCTAACTTCAATTTCCTTCCTTTTCAAGGAGTGGGTTGTGGGGTCTGACTGATTCATGAGGTTTCCATCTCCTTCATTATCAAATATTCAGCCATCATCAAGTTACTGTGTGAAATGAACAAGTGTACCCATCTCAGTATGTGAATTTGCTTCTGTGTTTATGCTTTTGGTTGTGAGCCTAGCCACCTCTCTGGTCTTGCTTGTCATTAATAAATGGTAATGCCTATACCAAATACTTTTTTTTAAAGTAAGTTTATGATTGGTTATCAGTAAATGCTTGATTTGTGTATCTGTTTTATATATCTG
>JADRCD010229920.1:0-20093 GCA_019843815.1 Montemys delectorum | reverse complement strand
TGTGTGTGTGTATGTGTGTGTGGTGAGTGTATGTGTGTTTGTGTGTGCGTGTGGTGTGGTGTGAGTGTATGTGTGTTTGTGTGTGGTGTGTGTGCAATGTGTGTGCTGTATGAGAGAGAGAGAGAGAGCGAGTGTGTGTGTGTGTGTGTGTGTGTGTGTGTTGTTTCTAGCAACTGATGATTCCCAACAAAATTTTACTGTCCCTATATAAGCATCTACATAAGAATAAGAACAAACATACACTCACCACACACACATACACACACACACTCACATACAAACACACATATACTCACACCACACACACACACTCACACACACAAACACACATACACTCACCACACACACATACACACACACACTCACATACAAACACACATATACTCACACCAAACACACACACTCACACACACAAACACACATACACTCACACCACACTCCCACACCACACACACATTGCACACACAACACACACAAACACACGTACACTTACACACCACACACACACAAACACACATATACTCACCACACACACATACACACACACATACACTCACACCATACACGCTCTCACACCACACACACACACACACAAACACACATACACTCACCACACACACATACACACACACACACACACAGCTTTCTATTTTAAGCTGCACAAGTGTATGTGCACTTGTGCGTATCTCTCTGTGTGTATATTATATTATGGGGCTGGAGTAAGAATTCCCCAGTTAATGCATCAGAAGATCACTTAATTTGATTTACATACTAATTAATCACTTTACAGTTTTACACATTCATTTTTGTACTCCTTCTCTGGATTACTTGACTTATTTTATTGACAGCAAAGATCTGATGTCCTTATCACCACTTTCCTTTGAAGCACACAGATATATGGATCATCTGTCTGCTTGGCACCTCAGGAGGTTTTTGCCCTATAAGATGGTGGTTCTTTGTGGTAGTTTAAAAGAGGGAAAAATTGACCTTTCTTCTACAAAGTAGCAGAAATAGCTTCTGAGAAAGAAACAGTAAAGTTCATGGACTGCTGGCTTTCTCAGATTGATCAAACACTGACATCCTGTCTTAGTGAGTCCATGGGCATCCTCTAGAGAGCTGTCCATGTGGTCCCTGTCACCATGCCAGAATCTGCCATCCCAAGCTCTCTATTCCTATTCCCATGTAGAGTGAGTCTATTAACGAACTGGAGCAGACACGGCTGGGAACAAATGTTATCATGATTGAACATGAACTGTGGGCTAAATTTTGACTCTAGAGATCAACCTGTCCAACATTTCTATAAAATGAGTCTTCACCTATGACATGATATTCTCCCTTGTTCCCTGATGTTGTAAAATGAATGATGACTTTGTTTTTAGGATTTTTTGACCGTGTAGCTTTTTTGTCTTGTTTTGTGGTCTATTTTCACTGAAGGTTGTGACAAATTTCAGAGGATCCCAGAAGAGCCCCATAGATAGCACATTTTGTAGAGTGGTCTTAGAATTTCACCTCTCTGAGTACATTCAGGAGTCCAAGCTGCAGAGCAGTCCTCTACCCCTCTGCCCTGGACCCCACATGTCTGCTTCCCACATAGTGACATCTTAGCCCTTTATTCCACTTCCTACCACTCCATGATAAATGTACTGTCACATTACATAACTGTTACATAACTGTTACAGTTAAGAAAACAACAACAAAAACCCAAGGCAGCCACTCACCAATGTTCTCAGTGCATTAAAAATTTAGCATTAGAATTCACAGGACAATCAAAAATACCTCAGTGGATTTGAAGAGCTAGGAAGGCCACAGTTTGAACTGAAAACTGAAATCTGCGTACTGTTCTTACTCTCTCATCTCCAAAAGCAACCTACAAACATGCTTCCCAGGTGAACACTTTCTTTGTAGACTACTTAGCTTTTATGCCTCCTGCTCTGACAATAATCTTTTATGGGTTCAGCTGGGATATCCCAAGGACATTTCAAGTCCTGGCTGGTGACAAACACTAGGTTGGGAATCCTTTCGTCTTCAGAGACTTGGCAGCTACTGTTCTCATGAACTCAGCCTTAGAGAAAGAGCAGCCTCAGACTAATTGGCAAGCAGTGGGGAGTGTTTCCAAGTGCCAAGTGGCTTACAAGGACCCACTGTGCCCATGCCTGCAGATGCAGCAAGGTGGTGCTGGCTGAGTTTGGAGAAGCCAGTCTGGGAACCTTACCTCTGTGACAGTTGCTGATTGAATCAAGAGAACAGAAATTGACTCTAAAGTCTGTCTGTGTCAATATGTTCCTGCACTGGAACCAGGGTGATGCTTGCCATGTCACCACAACAATCTCCTTTGAATAGAATAACCATCAGACGGATGGTCCTTTCCTGAGCAAATGAGCCACTTTGTACTTGTTCAAGATAGCTTGCCTCTGCCAGGAGTGTCCTCTGCTTCTGTGAATGGCTTTCTTTGCATACATTTTCATAGAAGACTGAGGCATTTAAGTAACACTCTTTGCCTTTCTTTGTATTTTGTGCATATTATATTACATATCCTAGGATCCCATCTTATAGGTCAATATAATAAACTTAAGTTTTTATTTTTGTGTGTGTCTGTGTATGTGTTCATGTGCATGCAAGTGCAGGTAGAAGCCAGAAGAAATCCCTCAGGTGCTGTCTACCTTATTTTTGAGACAGGGTCTTCTACTGAACCTGATGTATATCAACGAGGCTAAGCAAGCTAGACAATGGGCTCTAGGAATCATCTTGTCCCTACCTCCTCAGTGTTGGGATTGTATACGTGTAGCACTATATCTGGCTTTTTAAAAATATGGGTTCTGGTGGCTGAACTCAGGTCCTCATGTTTACAGACTGAGATCACAGCATTTGGTTTTAAATTTAAAAGAAAAGTTGGAGAAGCAGGTAGAAGAATGTAGGGATGTCACCCCCAACCCTGAAAAAGAAGATGGACAAGCAGCCTCAGCCCAGAGGTTTGCTCTCTTTCCTATGTTGCCTTTCTTTTGGACATCTGTGCAGCACCCCCTTCCCAATCTCACAATTTGTATCTAATATATTATATTTCTAATTCAAAAGATGGGTACTATGTATGGAAACATGATTCCATTTATATTGTCTTTTTACTATACACATATTTTCTCCTTGTTTCTTTTTTATAATTTTTTTAAAAAAAATATTTGTGTGTGTGTGTGTGTGTGTGTGTATGCTGTGTATGTCTGTGTGTCTGCATATGTATCTATTTGTTTCTGTGCATGTCTGTGTTTGTACGTGTCTTTGTGTGTGCTTTGGGTGTGTGTGCTCTGTGTGAGTATATGTGATGTATGTGTGTGCCTATATTTGTGCCTGCTTATGTGTCTGTCTGTCTCTGTGAGTGATACACACACACACACACACACACACACACACACACACACACACGTGCACACATGTGCGCACATGCACATAGTTGCGGCAAACTCAGTTCATCAGGCTTAGCAGTAAGCACCTCTGCTTGTTAGTTCACCTTGCTGTTCTGTTTTTTCATAATGTGCCAAATACTATTCTAAATGTTTTACACAGATTATCTTATTTAATGTTCACACAATCCCATGGCATCGCTGACACTGTTCTTTCTCCCATTTCACAGAACTTAAAAGGGGCTAAAAGGTAAAGGCACAGACCTCATCTTGCTTGGGCTGGAGAAGATCAGGCACCTATGTCTGGAAGGTGTGCTTTATGGTCATTTGTCCTCAGCCCACTCTATGACAGGGCTTCTCAGAACCCTGACCTTGTCTTTGGATATAAAACTTCACACCTGCATTTTTTATAGATTTAATAAAATTTGATACCTTTGTTATGCAAAAAGCAAGCATCAGTGTAGGACTCTCATCCTCTGCAGTTCTGTACCTGCTCAGCGCCCTTCCTGCTGGCTTTCCTCTTTGTTCTAGGCCTCACTTGGAAGACACAGCACTGTATTTGATTCCCCATTAACAGGATGACACAGCTCACTTGAGTCCTAAGAATGCTAAAATAACATTGTTCTTTGACCTTGCCCTTAAAATACTGATTTTACTTGCAAACATTCTAAACATCTTAGATGTATCTTTTTCTTCCCCTTTCAGTTTCTCCTTTTACATCTGTCTCTAAAACAAGCAGAGAAAAAACATACACCAGATTTATGCAGGATTCTTGTGGATCTGCATTTTCAAGGAAAGTATTTTCTTTAAAAAAAAAAAAATCACCAGGTAAATAAAAATGTACAGAGAGCCTGCCATTTGGAGTGTGCCATGGCTCTGACTGGAAAGCTCAGCCTCCAAGTGAGGAGACCGTTTATCAGGAAGGCCCACCACACTCCTTCTCTCCATGGAACTTTCATTACTCTTTGAAAATATCTCTCAGGCTGGACTGAAAACCGTGGGGGGCAGGTATCTCCACTGTGCTGAACATACTGCCTGTCTTGTGGCAGCCCCTCAGAAGGATGTTGCGGAGTGAATACATCAGTGTGTTCCCTCAGTTCCTGTCATTTGAGGCTGCTTGGGTGTCTTTGTATGTAAGTAATCAGCATGGACTCAAATGCTATAGAGATGGCTAAAGAACTGCAAATCTCACATCATCTCAACACTCAGGAAGCTTGCTTCCAGGTTTGTAGAGGAAAAAGAAGGATCAAACCCTTGCTTCTCAGAGATGTGGGGCTTGCAGCAGGAAAGATGATGATGATGATGATGATGATGATGATGATGATGATGATGACGACGACGACGACAACGACGATGATTGGAGAAAGATCTTTGTGGGGAGGGAGTGCCGAGGAGAGGACATTTCAAGGTCATCTGAGAAGCAAGACCAGGTTGCAGGGACCAGTCCAGGGAGAGCACGAGGCTCCTCAGGGACCTGACTAACGCCAATGTATTCTCGAATTGGCCCCTTCCTTGGGTGCTAAGATCACAGGCTTTGTTGATGTCAGTGGTTGAAGGGCTGGGGCTAGGGCTAGAGGAGAGGGAACAACAGCTGGTGGAAATTTGTGACAAGGAAGAAGTCTTCAACAAACTAAAGGCATCTATAACTCTGAAACCATTCTAGAGCTCAGGCTGCTAAGTTACAGAGCAACCATACGAGACTTGAATGGGGACAACTAGGAAAGGAATTGCTAACAAATTACATCAGAGTAGCTAAGCAAACCCTGTTCTAGAAGGAGGCAGGGTACCTCAGAGTCTCACTGTTGTGTTTTATAAAAAGATAGAGAGAAAGCAGGCATGTGTTTGGTGGGGACACGGTATGGTGGGGGGAGGGGAAGAGGGTGCTTCTGCAGGCCCATGAGGAGGCATCCCTTCCCTGTGAGGAACCAGCCACAGGACCTTATAGTATAGAGTAGAATTTATTTAGAGCATGGGGAGGGGAGTTGAGAGAGAGAGCAGGAGAAGAGAAGAGAGCAAGATAGAGAGGAGGTGGCAAGCAGCCCCTTTTATAGTGAGTCAGGCATACCTGGCTGTTGCCAACACTCAGTGCCTCTGAAACTGAAGTTGGCCCAGGCAAAGGCAGAGTAAGGAAGGCGCTTATAGAGGGGACTTTAGGCTTGGGCTGACATCCCAAGGCACCCCAAGTCACCCCAAGCTTACCTGATGCGTATGTTGGAACATTTATCAGGAATATTTGCTCTGGTTTTCACAGCCTCTCTACTGCAGAAGCCTCACCAGCCTCACTCTAATGATTGCCCTCTGGAGAGAAGGGGCAGGGTAACCTGCATCTTCCACCATCTCAGTCCCAGACTTTCTACAAACATCAAAGTCCACTTTTTCCTTCTCACGCTGATTCTATATAAGTCTATCAGTTAGGTTTGCTCCCCCTTACTTTATTCTTTGTCTAGGGGTTGGGTGGGGTGTCACAGTATACAAAATCGCGACAACAACAACAAAGCCAGGAGCAAGGAGACAGGACTCACAGAAATGGGAGGGGCTTTACAGCTTGAGAAAGCACAGCGGGTTACAGATGTTTGTTGAAAATTCCCCCAAAGTCCCCAGTAGTGTCAATTCTGGGAACTAGGAAACTGGCTCTAACAGAAATAATTGTTGGTAGAGATGGTGTTTCTAAGAGCGGGGTTTGCAGAGACATCTGCTTTAGAGCAGTACTGAAGTACTCCTGGCATCTCACCACTTCCGCATCTCGTCGCAGCAGAGAAGCTGGAATGCCTCTGGAGGTAATTACTTCAGACTGAGCTTTAGCACTAATGGTGCTACCTCATTAGCACCGTGGTGGCTTGGAGCGAGCAGGCGGCTACTTTCAATGGGTTTTAAATGGAGATGAAATTAAAGTGGAGTTGTTGGGCAGAGCTATTATATGGATGTCCTCACATGGATGTCCTCACACAAAGGGAACAGCAAGGATATTGTATCCTCTTTTGCATTTTTTAAACAGACCCCTCCTCCCTACCCCTGCACCTCCTTCTCCCCCTCCCCGCAACCCGCGTCTTGTCTCCTCTAAGCCTTGCTTTCTCTTATTACAGTGCAAAGACAGGTTTCAGCCCCTCTCTGCAGCTCTTCCCACCTCCAGGTGCATCTTTCTCCCACTGTTGGCAGTGTTCGGCCTTAATAGATTGGTTTGATTTCTAGGAAGTGAAGAGGGAACGGATATGTAAGGGTCATCCAGTTTCCATCAACAAGCAGCTTTTTGAGGAATTATTGTGCACAGGGCATGCTATTGATGATGAGTGTATATGTACATTCATCAGACTTTCCAGGATCTTGTCCACAAGTGCACATATATCCTTGTAAATATCATGTTAACAAGGGAATATCAGCAAAGGAGTGTAAGGCATATGCTTGTTCACTCACGCGTGTGCAAACATTGTATGATGTTGGAAAGCTTGAGGTCACAGAATTTTAAAATGCCACGAAGGAGTGCGGTACATGGGTGATCCCTGCTTCTGCAGATGTAGGGAGACAGAAACCATGTTAGAGCCAGATTGCAAGTATTACTGTGGAAGGCATTTGATATTTATTATGGATTCTCTGGGTGAGTGCTGTTAACCAAGAAGCTAATGAGAAAGATTTATGGTCCTGAAAAATGTTTCTGGAAGCATGTTTGAAGACAATAGTGGTCTCAAAATGTGGCAGGGCAAATTAAAACATAAGAAGACTGCAAAAGACCATCCACTGTTAAAAAGAACCACTATATCAGTGTCCTCTGAGGCAGGGACAGGCCCACTTATTAAGAGCAGGGGCTGTTTCTGGTGGAATATGATACCAGTTTAAGCTGTCTTTTCCTGTCATTTGCCCTAACGATGAACTAAAACAACCAAGGGCATGTTCACTTTTGAAAAGAATTTAATCTTGAAAATAAGAATTTGATTAAAATTTTGTTTTTTAAAGATTAGATTTTTTAAATTTGTTCAATTAAACATGAGGCCTCTACAAATGAAATTTGAAGACATTTATTAGAAACATTTTATGGTTCAATAGAGCCCTTTCCTCCCATGCAAGATTTTGTTTATTAATAAGATTCATGGAAATTCAATAAAAAATCGCTTTCATCATTACTCTGTGCTCCCTCAAGAGTTGAAATACCCATTTTATTATAAAACACAAGGAGAGAACAACTCATGGAACTCAAATGAAAGCAATAAAATCTTATAAGGATGTATAAAGGGAAGAATTCACGTGAGCAAAAGTTCATTAATGAACAGAGAAATTCATGGACTTTGCTTTGCAGCTGTGAGCTGACTCTCGAATTTATTGAAACAGTTCTTTAGTCCACACCCAGTTCCTCCAGTTTCTACTCTTGCTTGGAACAAATGGAATCTTTCTAGGTGGAGCATTGGGGGTAGGGGGGGAGGGGTCCATGGTTAAAGAGTCCACTTGTCTACATAAGTCAAGACTTGATGGGAGATCTATAACCCTGACTACTGAAAAGCAAAAACTTGATGATCTGTATTTTTCCAACGAGGCTTCCAGGCTTTTCTGAAGGGAATGCTTCAGAGCTGTAGAGTGCAGGGTTAGTTCATGTTTGAGATTTTAACCTCTTGCTCTCCTAGCTTCTCAGACTCTGAGGATCCATAAATACTTTGTACAGGCTGAGAAGACTAAGATGTCATTGCCTCAATGATGTTAACATCAAAGGTTTGTTTCAGGGTCTTGGTCCAGAATGCCAATGTAGAAGTGTAACTTTTTTGGGGGGATTATGACTAACCAAATGAGATAATATAACAAATCTAAAAGGGCAGCATTTTCCTGGTTTCACTAGGGTCTATTTTTAGTGTATGGTATGTTCAGAACTCATCAATGAATCCCAGGTATGTAGGATATACTAGAAATACGTTGTTACCAAAGCTTTGTAACCTCCGTTCAGTTTTATGTGAGCTCTAAAGGATTAGAGTTAGGGTTAGGGTTAGGGCTAAGGTTAGGGTTAGGGTTAGGGTTAGGGTTAGTGTTAGGGTTAGGGTTAGGGTTAGGGTTAGGATTGTGACTCATAGCTTAAGAAGCTGAAGACTGGTGGTCAGACACCACCATAGCACAAATACTTGTTTACAAAATGGCCTTGAAAGATAGCACACTTGTTGCTCTTGTAGAGGACCAAAGTTTGCTTCCTAGCACCCACTTTGCTTGTTGACAACCATCTGTAACTCCAAGTCCTGAGGGTCTGTGCTCTTTCTTGACCTCTGTGAGTGCTACACTCATAAAATCCCACATTCCGATACAAAGAATTAAAAATAAACAAAAATGCATTGGGGAATTCAAAAGACCTCTAATAACTAAATCAACAAATAGAAATAAAGAAAGAAAGAAAAAAGAAAGAAAGTACGAAAGGAAGAAAGAAAGGAAGAAAGAAAAGAGAAAGAAGGTAAACAATTGAAGAGAAGAAAAAGCTGGAACCCTTGATAAGTGTGATTTCAAAGGTGACTGCACAGTAACTAAAAGAGGGTGGTTATGGCCCATGCCAGAGCTATAGGTCTGCACAAGAGCAGATGTGATTTAACAATTGGTATACCAAAATTATCTGATGAAGAAGGTACATTTGACAATAGATCATTTGAAAACATATTCTCAATCCCTTCCCTCATACTATATTCAGAAATTTATACTCAGTGGATAGAGACACCTTGATCATACTTAGGTAAGAAAGATTGCTAGACATGTTAGTATATGCACTTGCACACAGATGTGTTCACACTCACAGGTACACACACAAACACATGTACGTGCCTCACTGTTGCACACACACAGGATTTATTCATTATATCTAAAGTAGAATACTCCAAATCTCTACCCACACACAGATGAACATTTAAATAAACCAGCATAGCTCAGCAAGAGAAAACTATGAATGGCACACACAGCAGCATGCATGAAGCCTGAATATGGTGCTGAGCAGAAGAACTGAGACCCCAAACAACATGTACTGTATGAAATTCTAGAACACTGAGACATAATCTATACTGACTAAAGCAGCTCAATACCTGCTTGTGCCAGGAGTCTGAGAATAACTACACAAGAGCATGATGGAGCTGCAGAGGGGGTTGAAAATATATTGAATGCTACATTGTATCTGAACACCCACTTACAAATGTATATGTTTTCTTATGTATAACTCATACTCATAAAAACAATTCCAAGAGTAAAAATTATATATGCACATAGTACAGTTTTGTTTTGTCTTTTTAAGCAGAAAAAACTAATATTTAAGGTAACTCTGTACCCTATATAATTACAGTGTGGTGGGGAAATCATCTAGTCAGCATCATAAGCTGTAGCTGAATTCAGTTCCCAAGTGGACCTCCAGGGCTGGAAATGTAGCTTTGTGATGGAGTACAAGCCTTGAAATCCACTTCATCCCTCAAAAAGAGCTGTTTCTGTCAGAAACCAACAGTATGGCACAGTCTGAATAAAATCTTTGAAACCTATTAGACTGTACACACTTGTTTATTCTGAACAGCTGTAGAAGTTATTAAACACATCTCTTCTTTTTTCTTCTTGTAGTTCTAATAAAAATGAAAGTGTAAAAAATGTTATATTGGCTGATTTCAATCTGATGAAAGAGTTTGACAGCTATCAAGGGTGAATGAGAAAAACGTTAGTTCTATTTTCAGAATGAATGAGCTGAAACCAGTTGATGTTTATTTTCCACAGGAGAAATGCTTGCTTTTGATTAAACTTTTTATATACAATGGATGAGTGATGAATCCCAGGACGTGTCCAAAGTGAGACTGAGTTTTTGTGTCTTTGTTTAAGTTCTCATCAACTTATTTACTGACTCATTGGAAGATGGTGATGTAGTATCATATTTGTAAAGTTCTGGAATGTGGAACAGAAATGTTTCAGAAGAGTTTTATTTGGGCCAGAGTTCAAAGTATGTATATGATGTATATGTATAATGTATATATACAGGGTAGTATGTATGTAGTCCAAGCTAGTCTTGAACTCACAGTGATCTCCTGCCTTTGCTTCCCTAGTACTGGGATGACAGTGCATTCCATCATGCCCTGCTTGGTGTATCTTTAAGCAATGAGTTAAATGTAAGACCTTATTATTAGATCTTTAGATCTTTAGAACATGGTTCTTTTCTTCCATAAATCCTATTGTTGAGTTAAATGCTGAGTTTGTTAGTTTTCTTGTTGTGACAACAAAGCACCTGACAAAAGCTACTTAATGAAGGGTTTGTTTTGTCTCACAGTTTGAAAGTATATTTGTACCACCAGGATAATGAGGCAGCTGGTCACATTACATCCACAGTCAGAAGGCAGAGAGTGGTGCATGCCGATGTTCAATGCTCGGCTTGTTTCTCTTTATTCAATGTCAGACTTAAGCCTGTGGGACAGTATGTTTCCCCCACCCCCATACACACACTCAAGAAGCATAGGGTGGGTATTTTTCTGGAGTACGTTTGGCTCACAGTTAAGGAACACATGTCTGAACAGTTAAGGTGGCACATGTAGGTTTGCTCAATTTCTTTTCTCCCAAACTTTCACTGAAACACAAGGAAAATTTGAAGGTGCATTAATACAGATGCTTGCTCCGAAAGATACCCTCCTCTCCTAGAGGAGATATCATAGAAGGGAGAGCTTCCTCTGCTCCTCTACTTATTCTTCTGGGTAACATTCTAAGCTCAGGAGGATAGGGTAGTCAGGAATAGAATATGATTGCATTTTTCTGCCTTGGGACCCCAGTATCATTTGTGAAATAGGTTTTGGCTTAAGGCCTCTACTTTCCATTTGCCTATTATGAGCATGAAACTAGGAGAAACAAAAAGGGCAAGTACTGAGTGTTCTCAGGACCAGACTACCCAGTTTCCCTCTCAGCCCTGTCAATTACTGCATGCATGACCCTGGGCATGGTGGTTAACTTTGTGCACCTGAAATTTTCTTCTATAATGTGAGGCTTACCATTGACAAATAGCCCTTAGCTGTAAAGGAGTAACAGGGCTACATGGCCTCAGCATGCATTCATGTATTTTTCTGTTTTGTATCCACAGTGAGCATCTTTCAAGCACTCATGGAGTTTTCTCGAAGTCAGTTTCACAGGTTGCTTTTGTGTCTTCTTTAGTATCTGCCACAGGGCTGGATGCAGAGTAGTTGCCTATCAGATTGAACACTGCTGTTGGATTGTTTATGGTAGCAGAGAGATTGCAGCCATCCTTTGTTTCTTTCCAATTGAGTGGTAATTACCTTCTATTCTAGCATATTATTAGTGAATTCATATTTCTGAGAGAAGTATTTGAAGCCCAGGTCTACTCCTGGAAGGATGAAGTCTGGCATTTTTGGATTGAGGTTCAGAGTGGCCTATTGAAATTGACTCTCCTACATGTCTTCCAGCTGTACAACCCTGGGCAAGTTACTGACCATCCAGTGCCCGAGTTTCCCCTCTATAATGTTTCAATGATAGTAGCCAGTATGTCATGAAGTCATACTGAGGATTTATGTATCAATATAAGTAGATTTGCTGGGAATACTATCCTTGTTCAATATCAGCCTTTATTAAGTTATTTGTTATTACTGTCACAGTGTCACTGGGATATTTCTTTGGGCTCCCTCATTTCCCAAGTCTCTGTTGAAATTATTCATACAATACATACACAGTATAGTATAGAATATAGGTCAAGTTTATTATGGAGTACAGTGGAAAGCTGTCATGGGTCAGAGAGTGGACAAAGGGCCCATTCTCTAAAGTTTTGACAGGTTTTATGTTATTTCTAAAGTCTCTATGACAGGCACCATTTTCTGAGGGGCATTTGCCTGACCAGGTGATTGACAGGTCCACTGGGATTGAGTCTTGGAAAAAGTTTTCCCCTAGACAATAATCTTTAAAGGTTAGCAGTTGATCTATTCGTGAACTTCTGATGTTCAGGACGTCATATCTCTAATCATGGTCAGAGATAAGACTCCAATTACATTCTATGGACTAGTCTTTAGAGTCCCAAAGTTTCATTGCTGGGCCCTACAAGATGATGATTATGAGGGAGAGGCCTATCCCCAGTGACCCCCAATCCTGTTAATATCTCACTAGCTACCTAACTGTGTCGTATGGTGATATAGCCTCCATTTTTCAAGGCAGTCTCAATGTCAAAATATTCTGCCTCAAAGCATTATTAGACTATCACTTATTTGATCCTCATCCCAATTAGGATCTCACGAAACATGACTACAGTAGCACTGGCTGTTTTTAATCTTAGTGCTAAGTTTATTTATGCTCTACTTGCATAAGTACATGCTTCAAGTAGCACTGCTATTTGCATAGACTTCTTAGGGTTTGGAAGATGGAACTAGAGGCTTAGAAAGATGGAGATAGAAGAAGAAAACATAAGAAATAGTGTTATTTATGATCATGCAGCTAAAGGAACACCAAACCCAATGCAGAGACTCAAACCCTGGTTCCTCATTTTCTGCCTTCGGCCACCTGTTTCTTTTATAGAATCTGGGCTCACTGGCCCATCACCTTCATGAGGATCATAGAGAAGAAAATATAAAATCTCCCCAACCACAAAGTGATATCTGATTTTTAATACGTGTGTGTATGTGAGTCATATTCTGACAAACTGAATGTTTAGATAATACTCCTATTGTAATACATCGATAGCCAGTCACTGGAGGTTAAAATGCATTGAGAGGATGCCTGCCTTCTAACTCATATTGATCCAATGTCTGACATTCTGCTCTCCTCATCCTTATCCATCACCAGGGAGATTTCACATCTTGTCTCTAGGTCGCCTCAGCAATTCTGAAAGTTCCTGTCTGCTACTCAGTTGTTTTTCCAAATACTTCATCCATTATTCTGGTTCCCATAACTGATTTGGATGATTCTAGTTGTGTGAGGTAGACATGTCTCCCCATGTGGTGCCATCTTGGGTCTCCCGTCTCATACTTCACTTCGTCAACATTGAGCTTTGGTCCCTCTCTTCCCTCTGAATTGTTTTCAAGTTGTCTTGAGACTCCTTGTCATCCTATATGCATTAGCTCCAGTGTCTGCCTGTCTGAAACCTGCCTGTCTGTCCCCTTCTTTGTTCTGCACGGGGCTTGTTCTTTTCTTTACCTTGCTTCTGCTGCTCAACTCTGACCTGAAGCCTGAAGCCATGGCCAGCAGCCAGAAGCTGCAGCTTCCCCAGCCAACCTCTCCAGGTGATTCTTTATTCTCCTCCTATTAGCTCTTTCATGTTTTTACCAGCCTCCCAGTTCTTGCTTCTTAGGCCTCTTAAAAAATTATTTGCTGCTTTAACAGTAGTCATTCTGCAATCTACTTATATACACTGGTGTAGATGATACAGACATATAGACATTTACCATATGATGTGTAATGCATAGTTCGAGAGCTAATACTTGTAATTAAGATTGGAAGAAAGGGGTAGGAGATATTACTCAGCCATTAAAAGCTCTAGCTACTTTTCCAGAGGACCTGGGTTCAAGTGCTAGCACCCACATGGTGGCCCACAATCACCTATAACTCCAGTTACAAGGGATCTGACATCCTCTTCTAGCCTCTAGGGACACCAGTCATATGCTTGGTGCACAGACATACATGCAGGCAAACCAACAAACACACATAAAATAAAAACTCACTATCTCTGGCAGGATGCTTATAGTCCCCGAGTTGGACTGAATTTCTCCCTTGCTTAGACTTTTATACCACTAACCTTCTGTGATCTCTTATAGAATGTTCTGCCTCTGAATGAATATGTAGGTAGACTTTCTCTGCATACATATTAGTAGGATCTTCTTTGCATAATTTTCTGCATGTAATACTCCCTTGTAGGTAGATATCATTATTTATGTTTGCACAAAACTGGGTATTTATTCGTTTGCTTATCACCACTTTTGGTTTTTGAAGACAGGGTATCAGGAAGCCAGGATAATCTTGAACTACTTCTTACCTGATGTGTTGCACCTCATTGAGCTTGTGGGATGGCAGAGCACAGGGCTTCCAGCATGCTGAGCAAACACCCTATCAGCTAACCCACACCTTCAGCAGAGAAACTGGATTTTTAGCCACAGCGGGTACCTTGCTCAAGGTGACTGGAAGTAGAGAGTAGGGCCTATTGTGAGAGACCCTCCCTGATCTTAACTTACCCCTGGTGTCGTATAGATGCCTCTGATGCAATCAGCCCCAGGGTACTGAAAATGCATTTATCCATCTCTTTCAAATATCTTGAGCCTCCCAAAGTTGTATTTTCAGTCATTTGACCCAGATGGTGAGTAGCATGTGTCTGATACACAGCAAGACAAGCAGGTAAGCATTTAGATAAATTAACTTGCAAGAACTCCATTTCTCCCTGAGATGTAACTAACATTCTTTTTCCACCCTACTCTCTCATCCTCCAGCTTTCTCACCACCCAGTAATAAGTCAGGAGGAAAAATTTCAATATCTTCAGTGAGAGAGAACAGAGAGCAGGAAAGACAACATGGAAGGGATGATTTGTTACATTTGTTAAACCATAGGCACTTGCATATGCTAGGCAAGCACTTTCCTACTGAACTGTGTAGCCCCAGCCCGATTACCCCCATCTTAATTCTTGGCATTTTGAACAAAAACATTCCATTGGAGTCTTGAGTTCTTCACTGAATAAATAAATACTTGGTCATTTGTGCCTAAATGTTGATTCTGGAAACCAATACTTTAATAAAAAAAATTTTTCCTAAAGCATTAATGATACCAAATAGTTTTACTTATTTCTTTAGTCAGTAAAAGAGAAAAGTCATGTCTTCTAACAAAAAAAGAATTTGAATTCAGAGTTATTTAAAGAAAAAAATAATCTTGAAATCCTATTTTCTCTTGAAGAGTAGAAAAAGAGAATAAAACAAAACAACCACAGCGTTCCACTGGCTGAAGGAGCAGAGACAGAGCCCAGATTAGGACAGGTTACAGTTTATCAGAACGAAGAGTTTTGGGGTCGCTGGGTTCCCTGGATGGAAGAAAGGACCGTACTATGCAAAGCTCACTTCTGCAGAAGAGCTGGACAGCCCTTGATAACTGTGTCTCTTTGATATTCAAAGGCAGTTTCTGAAGGCTGGAAGCTGTCCAAGCAGAGAAGGCACCACGGACATCTCCCCACCAAGGCTCAGACTAGCCTTCAATCTCTTGTTCCACAGCCAACTCTTATCCCAGCATGATACTTACAAAGAAAGTGTTGGGCCTGAGAAAATGACTCCTGGTGTCACAGTGGGGATGTCTAGGCACCTGGGAACAGCAGCAGTTCAGTTTTGGAAACCAATTTGAAAGTCACAGAAGGAATGGCAGTCAGTCAGACTTCAAGTGTATCACAATTAGCAGAAACAAGTGCTCTTCTAGCTTTTTGTGTGACAAAATGAGGCTGGAGGTATTAACTATAAAGTCACATGTGGTCATTTGGTGTGAAGGTGTCAACAATAAAAGACACACTAGGCTCTCAGAAGTTTCTCAGTATACCATACTAGTGACTTAGTCAGAGAAATCAGATTAATCTCTGCTCCCTAGGTATTTAATAAGTTTAGCCAGTGTTGTTGCCATTGGTCTGAAAAATATAAAAATAAGTTTTTTATGACCTCTAGCAGACTGAGCAGAACTAAGAATTCAGGTCAGCCAGTTCAGAGCTCTGGTTCCAGGAACTTGGCTTAACTCAGAGCCTCAGGGCTCTGGTTCCTGAGACCAGCCCCTCCTGGCCGAACTACAATGAAGGCCAATGAGGGCGGAACTAGAAATGAAGGTCAACTGGTTCAGGAGGCTCTCCACCTGCCGATAGGTAGAAGATTACATTCCTCTAGACAATAAATGGGCAAGATGACTTCCTTGTGACCTTGACTCAAGAGAGTGGGTCTCCATAGAATCTTCCACTGCTTTTATGTTATGTATCCTTGGTAACCCCCTCACCCTCCCCTCTTTGTGGTTTTTCCCTTTAAATACCCCTTACTCTTGGTGCTCTGGGTCGAACTCCACTGGCCTGTTAGACTATGAGTTCGACCCCAGATCTGGCTTCCCCTGAATAAACCTCGTGTGATTGCAGCAAGATCGATCTCTCATTGAGTTATTGGGTGGTCATGTCGTCCCGAGACTTGAGTGAGGGTCTCCCCTACTCTGGGGGTCTTTCATTCACCCTGTCATTAACAATGTAGGGTTAGGAGCAAGTCCTGGCATGTAGTGAGTTTTGTGTGTTTTAGTTCTTATGTGAAGAATATTTTACCTCATCTAGTCCAGTTCCTATAACAGCCCTTAGTGGGCTGCCTTCCATGGACCGGGTTCATTGCGGGGACCCCAATTTCCATGGGATGAGAGTTCTGGTCAGGTGGGCAATAAGTCATTGGATGACAAACAGACTCAACACAAGGGTGTGGTGAATCTGAATGTCTTTGTATAAGGTGAAATTCAGGCTTAAATAGCATAAAGCAAGCAGGGCAGATGAAAAGAGTCACGTAGGTGGGCGGGGGTTACAGCAAGGTCAATAGGATCAGAGCTCAAGACTGAGGTCACTAGGCAAGTGACTACCACATCAAGGTCGGTAGGATCAGGTAGCCAGGTGTGAAGCAGGCGGAAGAGCAATGGTGCCCTCCCTGCTGGGGCTAATTTGGTATTCCTATGCTAATTCTAAGGCAAGGACTAGGAGAATCCGATCTAGCATTTCCTGCTAATTCTCTGGGTCTCCAGGGAGGCACAGACCTGGAAGTTCCGATTCTAGCTAATGTTCTTGAGTGAGGGAAGCCCTTCGATTACTTTCTAGTACGTAAAACAGTTCTGACTATTGTAGGACTACCCTAAGGAATGTGCTTGACCTCTGTTGCTAACTCTGAGGACATTCTGTCTAGTAAGGCAGATTCCTTGAGAGAAATTCCAAGCTAAGGACAGTTTGGAATAGGATTAGGATAGGTTGGAAACATTGTGCTGGCCAGGAAATGATACCTAATCTTAGCCATTAACAAATCATTTCTTGGGGTACCTTTATGCCTAAATCAGAGGGCATATTGACGATTGGTTAGGAGATGCCAGCAACTGAATACTCAGGAGGCACAAGCTCCCTTTTGGGGCCATAATGCCTCTTGTCCTTGATCAGGCTTTTACCCCCGATACTGCAGACGTAACTGGTGTAGACAAGTGGGCATGGCAGGTATCTTAGGCTATGTTTCTGATAGAGCTCTCACAATTTAGCAAGATATAGTGCCTGTAGTATAATAGTTTGTCAGCTTGTCCTGTGTTCCTCAATAGCCCTGGCTAAGACACACATTCTTTTCTTCCAATCTTTTAAAAATATTATCTTATGTGTGTGGGTATTTGCTTGAATGTATGTTTATGCAAGTGTGTATTTATGCGCTAGGGTTATGTAGTTGATGTCTCGTGCTTACAGCTTACATCTTAGACAAATGATTCAGTTCCTCTGTCTCAACCTGGCTGTGAGAGGAAAGGAAAGCAGCAGAGCCATTGGTGACCTAGAAGCTCCTGGGAGAAAGCACAAAGAACCTCTGTGCCTCATTGCTTAGAGTAAGTAGTCCATATGTGATTTTCTTTAATCCTTATTATTTGTCAATTTTTGGACTTTATTTAACTATATTAACTGTACTCATTTAACTTTATTTCATTTATCACTCTAAGTAAATAATTCATTAATTGCTTAATTAATTGATTAACTGTGAGATAGGGTCTCACACTACAGATCAGGCAGGCTTCCAACACACAGAAATCTTCCTGCCTCAGCTCCCCAAATGCTGGGATTACAGCTGTGAGACACTCCACCTGTCTCTATCACACACTGTAATTGATCTCTTTTTACTGGGTCCTTTCCCTAGTGTACTGGCTGGTTTTGTGTGTCTACTTGACACAGGTTGGAGTTATCACAGAGAAGGGAGTTTCAGTTGGGGAAGTGCCTCCATGAGATCCAGCTGTGGAGCATTTTCTCAATTAATGATCAAGTGGGTAGGGCCCCTTGTGGGTGGTGCCATCCCTGGGCTGGAAGTCTTGGGTTCTATAAGAGAGCAGGCTGAGCAAGTCAGGGGAAGCAAGCCAGTAATGAACATCTCTCCATGGCCTCTGTGTCAGCTCCTGCTTCCTGACCTGCTTCACCAGTCCTGACTTCCTTTGGTGATAAACAGCCATGTGGAAGTAAGCTGAATAAACCCTTTCCTCCCCAACTTGCTTCTTGGTCATGATGTTTGTGCAGGAATAGAAACCCTGACTAAGACACCCAGGAAGGTTTCCTGTATGATTGCCTTTTTGATTCTGTGTTACTGTGGTGTCTCTTAGTTGACTTTACAGTTTTCATTTCCAATTTAAAAGATTAGCTACCAACCTTATAACATCAACAATAATATGTTTGATATAATTGTTAATGTTCCTTTTAATATTGAGCTTGATTTAGTAAATTCGTTTGATCACTCTACCAGGTGATAAAACCCAAATTCTCTGCTGGCTTTCCTCATTGATACAGTTTGACACACTTTAAATGGTATTACTTATATTATATACTTCTCAAAGCACAACTTAAGTAACTTTGAAAATGCCTTTCTTTTTTCTTTTTTGTTTTTTCTTATAAATAATTGTTTTATTTGTTACTTATAACTCTTTTCTTGTTAATTTTCAACACACCAATCCTAAAGAATCCTCTTTCCTTTCTTATTTTAAACATATTCTTATTTTATTCATATTTTAAACCACCATTTCTCTCTGTGGAGTGTTCTCAGCTGTGAGACTTTCTGGATATAGTTTTAGAGTTTTCCATTTTCAGAGAGAGAAGTCACTTTCACCAGATTTTGTTATTTCTCTCACATTCAGGTACATGCTATAGAAAGCAACACAAAGTCTCCCATGCACACAACTTGTCATCTTCCTACTTCATAGTCTTCCCCTCTTCTCTTTCAAATGTTTAAGATATGGAAGTGCTGGGCTTTATCTCTGTGCACACTGTTCCCTGGTGATTCTCCCACTCCTTTAAGATGTCTGTATTAGAATCTGATATCTTGACAGTCCAAAAAATTATCTTTAATTTATTCCCTAGGTAGGAGTTGTGTCTGCTTGATTATGTGTCCTCTGGTGCATGCTAGTCTATTATTCTATTTCACCTCCCCTTCCCAGTGGATTTTTCTCTTTGTCGCCAGCTCTGTGCCTTAGCTCCATCTTCCTTGGTTTTGCTATCACAGGCTCATCATTCTAGATGTCAGTTTTGTTTCTTTGGAGCTTGAGTTCTTTTAAGGATTTATAAATTCTGTGCCCCATTCTGTTTTGTGTTTTCATTGACACAATGTAATTGCACATATGTATGGGGACTGCATGACATTTTAATGCATGTAAACACTATGCAGTGATCAGATCTGGGTAATTGACATATCCATCACTTCAAATGTCAGTCATGTCTTTGTGTTCAGAATACTTTAAATCATCTCTACTAGCTATTTTTAGATATATAATTAATGGTTGTCAGCTATAGCTACTGTAGACTTCAGAAGTTATTACTTCTAAGTGTCTTTCTAAACTCACTAACTACATCATAGCACCCACCTTTCTACTTTCTACTTCCAAGAGAGCAACCCCCCACCACATACTAATGAGAACACATGGTATTGTCTTTTTGTGCCCGACTTCTTCATCAGACACAATGTCTTCCAGTTCCATACCCATATTATGACAAATGGTAGCACTTCATTCTTCACAGATAGTATCATGTATGTGCGTGTGTGTGTGTG